>ML110114.1:600-76591 GCA_003697995.1 Taxidea taxus jeffersonii | reverse complement strand
TGTGTGTGTGTGTGTGTGTTTGTGTGTGTGTGTGTATTCTTTATTCAACTGTTGATGGACACTGAGGCTGTTTCCATATCTTGGCTACCATAAAATGCTGCAATAAATACAGGAGTGCATATACCTTTCCAAATTAGTGTTTTTGCTTTCTTTGGGTAATTACCCAGTAGTGGAATTATTGGATCATATTGTAATCTTTAAGTTTTTGAGGGGTCTCTGTACTGTTTACCACATTGTCTGCACCAGCTTGCATTTCCACAAACAGTGCATGAGGAATCCTTTTCTCCACAACTGTCATTTCTTGTCTTTTGAGTTAGCCTTTCTGACAGGTGTGAGGTGATATCTCATTATGGTTTTGACTTGCATTTCCTTGTTGATTAGTGATGTTGAGTGTCTTTTCTTGTGTTTATTGGCCATCTGCATATCTTCAGAAAAATGTCTATTCAGCTCCACTGTACATTTTGTTTTACTGGATAATTTAGGGGTATTTTGGTGTTGAGTGGTATACTTTCTTTATACATTTTGGACATGAACCCCTTGGCAGATATGTCATTTGCCAATAATCTTCTCTCACTTTCTAGGTTGTCTTTATGTTTGTTGATACTTTCCTTCCTGTGCAAAGCTTTCTATTTTTGTTGTAGTACCAATAGTTTTTGTTTTCATTTCCCTTGCCAAGGGAGACATATGTAGAAAAATGTACCTATTGCCCACGTCAGAGGAATTAGTGACAATGTTTTCTTTTAGGAACTTTATAGTTTTAAGCCTTACATTTAAGGCTTTAATCCATTTTGAGTTCATTTTTGTGTCTGGTGTAAGAAAGTGGTTCAGTTTTGTTCTTTTGCACGTAGCTGTCCAGTTTTCCCAATACCATTTGTTTATTACTATCTTTTCCTCATTTGCTTTTTTACTATCCTATTTATTTTAGAGAGAGAAAATGAACAAAGGGAGTGGCAGAAGGGGAGAGAGTCACAAGCAGATTCTGTGCTGTGTGCCAAGCATGATGTGGGGCTCCATCTCAGGACCCTGAGATCATGACCTGAGCTGAAACCAAGAGTCAGACCCTTAAACAACTGAGCCACCCTTTTCTATTCTTGTCTCATTTGTTGTAGATTAATTGCTCATAAAGTGTGTTTATTTCTTAGCTCTCTAGTCTGTTCCATTGATCTGTGTGTCTATTTTTGTGCCAGTACCATACTGTTTTGATTATAGTTTTGTAAAATATGAAATAGTGATATTTCCAGCTTTGTTCTTCTTAGCTCTTCTTAGAAGAGCTTTGGCTCTTCAAGGTCTTTTGTGGCTCCATACAACTTTTAGGATTATTTGTTCTAGTTCTGTGAAGAATGTTGTTTTTATTTATTTTATTTTATTTCATTGTATTGTTGTATTTCTTTTCAGTGTTCCAAAGTTCATTATTTATGAACCATACCCAGTGCTCCATGCAATATGTACCCTCCATAATACCCACCACCAGGCTCACCCAACCCCCACCCTTCTCCTCTCCAAAACCCTCAGTTTGTTGCTATTTTTATAGGAATTGCATTAAATTTGTAGTTTGCTTTGGGTAGCATGGACATTTTAACAATATTGGTTCTTCCAACCCATGAGCATAGAATATCTTCCCATTTGTTTGTGTCATCTGAAATTTCTTTAATCAGTGCTTTATAGTTTTTAAGTATAGGTTTTCACCTCTTTGACTAAGTTTATTCCAAGGTATTTTTATTCTTTTTGATGCAATTGTAAATGAATTGTTTTCTAGAATTCTCTTTTTGCAACTTCATCATTATGTATAGAAATGTAACATTTCTGTATATTAATTTTATATTCTGTTACTTAGCTCAATTCATTTATTACTTATAATAGTTTTTTGGTGGAGTTGTTAGAGTTTTCTATAGATAGTATCATGTCATTTGCAGTTAGTGAAAATTTTAATATTTCTTTACCAATGTGGATACTGTTTTTCTTTTCTGATTGCTCTGACTGGAATTTACAGTATTATGTTGAATAAAAGTGGTGAGAATGGACATATTTGTCTTATTCCTGACCTTAGAGGAAAAGCTCTGTTTTTCACCACTGAATATGATGTTAGCTGTGGGTTTTTGATATATGGCCTTTATTATGTTGAGGTATGTTCCCCTTAAACCTTTTTTGTTGAAAGTTTTTATCATGAAAGGATGTCGTACTCTGTGGAATGTTTTTGTTGCCTCTAGTGAGATGATCATATAAATTTTATCCTTTCTCTTGTTAATGTGATGGATTGTTAATTGATTTGTGAATATTGAACACCACCCTGGAATAAATCCCATTTGACCATGGTAATTTTTTTGATATATTGTTAGATTTTGTTTGCTAATATCTTGTGGAGAATTTTTGCATCTATGTTCATCAGAAATACTGGCCTGTAGTGTGAGGTGTTTTTATCTGGTTTTGGTATCATGATAACACTGGCCTCATAGAATGAATTTGGAAGGTCTCCTTCCTCTTTTTTTTTGAGTACTTTGGGAAGAATAGGGATTAAATCTTCTTTAATGTTTGGTAAAATTCACCTCTGAAGCTATCTGGTCCTGGATTTTTGTTTGTTGGAAGTTTCTGATTATTGATTCAGTTTCACTGCCATTAATTGGTTAAATTATCCATTTATTTCTGATTCAGTTTTGAAGGTTATATTTCTAGGAATTTGTCCATTTCCTCTTGGTGATTCAAGTGTTGGTATATAATTTTTCATACTTTTGTAATCTTTTATAATCCTTTATATTTCTATGGTGTCAGTTATTTCTCCTCTTTCATGTCTGATTTTGAGTTCTCTATTTTTTGATGAGTCTGGCTAAAAGTTTATCAATTTTGCTGATCTTTTCAAAGAACAAACTCCTGGTTTCATTGATCTGTTCTATTGTTTTTTTTTTAAAGATCTTTGTTTCATTTATTTTGCTTCAATTTTTATTATTTACTTCCTTCTGTTGGCTTTGGGTTTTGTTTGTTCTTCTTTTTGTAGCTCCTTTAGGTGTAAGTTCAGGTTATTTATTTGAGATTGTTTCTTGAGGCAGGCCTGTATTGCTATAATATTCCCTCTTAGAACAGATTTTGCTGGGGCACCTGGGTCACTCAGTCATTAAGGATATGCCTTCAGCTCAAGTCATGATCTCAGATTCCTGGGATCGAGCCCTGCATTGAGTCCTGCATCAGGCTCCCTGCTTGGCAGGAGGCATGCTTCTCCCTCTCCTACTCCCCCTACTTGTGTTCCCTCTCTCGCTGTGTCTCTTTCTGTCAAATAAATAAATAGAATCTAAAAAAAGAGAAAAAAACCCAACTTTTGCTGTATCCCAAAGATTTTAGACTGCTGTATTTCCATTTTTATTTGTCTCCATGTATTTCTTGATTTCCTATTTGATTTGATTGACCCATTTATTGCTTAATAGCATTGTTTAGTTATTTAGCCTCTATATGTTTGTGTCCTTTCCAGATTTTTTTCTTGTTTTATGCTTTTACACTACTGTGGTTGGAAAAGATGCATTATAATGGTGTTAGTGTTTGTGAATTTATTAAGACTTGTTTTGTGGCCTAACTTATGATCAGTTCTTGAGAATGTACCAGGTGCCCTTGAAAACAATGTGTATTCTGTTCATTCTGCTGTTTTTGGATGGAATGTTCGGAATTTATCTGTTAGGTCCCACTGGTCCAATGTGTCATTCAAAGCAACTGTTTCCTTGTTGCTTTTCTGTCTGGATGATCTATCCAGTGATGTAGGTGGGGTGTTAAAGTCCCTTACTATTACCATATTACTATCAACTTATTCCTTTGTGTCTGTTAATAGTTGTTTTCTTATTTTGGTGCCGCCACATTGGGTGCATAAATATTTATAATTATTTTATCTCATTATTTGATTATTACCTTTATGATTATATAGTGTTCTTTTTGTCTTTTGTATAGTCTTTATTTTAAAGTCTATTTTGTCTTATATAAGTATTGGTAGCCTAGCTTATTTTGCTTCATATGAATAATAAATTGTTTTTCTATTCCTTCGCTTTCAATCTGCATGTGTTTTTAGGTATGAAATGATTCTCTTTTATAGATGGGTCTTGATTTTTTTTTTTATATCCATTCTGTCACCCTATGTCTTTTGATTGAAACATGCAGTTCATTTACTTTCAAAGTAATTAGGTATACACTTAATGCCATATTGTTTCTTGTTTTATGGTTGTTTTTGTAATTATTTTCTGTTCCTTTCTTCTCTTGCTGTCCTGTCATGTTTGTTGGTTTTCTTTAGTAATATGTTTGGATTTCTTTCTCTTTACTTTTCATATCTATTACAGGTTTTTGGTTGTGTTTATCATTAGGTTTATATATACACCATCCTATGGATTTAGCATTCTGTATTGGGTTGATAGTCACTTAAATTTGAACCCATTTTAAAAGCACTAAATTTTTACTTCTACCATGTTTTATGTATATGTCATATTTTGTATTTTATTTTCTGAATCCCTTGACTAATTTTTATAGATGGATTTGATATTACTCTTTTGGTGCTTTAATTCTTATACTGGTTTTATAAGTAATTAGTCTACTTTCACTTTTTATGTACCTGTGAAATTTTTTTCCTTTCTTAATTTTCTTACTCCTCATTATGCCCTTTTCTTTCCACTTAAAGAATTGCCTTTAACCTTTCTTATTAGTCTGTTTTTATCAGTCATAAACTCTTTAACTTTTGCTTGTCTGAGAAGCTCTTTCTCTTCTTCATTTCAAAATGATAACCTTGCTGGGCAGAGTATTCTTGATTGCAGATTTTTATTTTCTCATCAGTACTTTGAATATATCATGCCTCTCTCTTCTAGCCTGCAAAATTCCTGCTGAAAAATCAGCTGATAACCTTATGAGGTTCCTCTTTTATGTAACTTTTTTCTTTTCTCTTGTCACTTTTAAAATTCTCTCTTTGTCACTACATTTTGCTATGTTTTTATGTGTCTTGGTGTGGACCTCCTTGGGATGATTTTGTTAGGGGCTCTCTGTGCCTCCTGGAACTGGATATCTATTTCCTTCCCCAGATTACATAAGTATTCAGCTATTATTTCTTGAAGTAAATTTTCTTCCCCCTATTCTCTCTCTGCCCCTTCTAGGATCCCTATAATGTGAATCTCATTATGTTTGATGTTGCTGAGTTCACTTAACCTATTCTCATTTTTTAAAAAATTCTTGCTGTTCAGCTTGATTGCTTTTCATTAACCTGTTGTACAGATCACTGATCCAGTCTTCTGCATCCTCTAATCTATTGTTGATTCCTTCAGTGTATTTTATTTTATTTTTTTAAAGATTTTATTTATTTGTCAGAGAGAGAGGGTGGGAGAGAGTGCACAAGCAAGCAGAGTGGCAGGCAGAGGCAGAGAGAGAAGCAGGCACCTCCCTGAGCAAGGGGCCTGATTCTGGACTCAATCCCAGGACCCTGGGATCATGACCTGAGCTGAAGGCAGCTTAACCGACTGAGCCACCCAGGCATAAACCTTCCAGTTTATTTCAAAATTTATCTCTTCAGTTCTTCATCTCTGATTGGTTCTTTTTCATATTTTCTCTTTGTTGAAGGTCTCACTGAGATCTTCCACTCTTTTTAGACCTAGTGAGTATTTTTTTGACCATTACTTTGAGTTCTCCATCAGACATTTCATATAGCTCTTTAGTGTTTTTGTCCTGTTTTTTCATTTGTGACTTGTGCCTCTGTCTCCTCATTTTGTCTAACTCTCTGTGTCTGTTTCTTTGTGTCAGGAAAGTCAACTATGTCTTTTGATTTTGAAAGCAATGGCCCTATGAAGTACGGGTCTTGTACTACCATGTAGTGCAATGTCCTTATTACCAGAAACAGACACTTCAGGGGTGTCTCTCATATGTATTGCATACTCCTACTGTTGTGAGAGCCTCATTTGCCTTCAGTCAGCTACAGTGGCCCTCTTTGCTTATTGTAGCCAGCATTTGGTCCCTGTGCTGTTAAGGGATATTATGGGCCCACTATAGCTTGTGGTTGGGCCAGATCAGATGTTTGCTCTTACCCAGTTTCTGGGACTGTGGTTGCACTGAACTCCAGTGTGGTCTCCCTGTGTTGTCCCCTCAGAAGCTTTGTTGGTTGGAGGTATCAGTAGTCAGATCAGATTCTTCTCCCTGTCCAGTACTGGGGCTGCAGTCAAACTTGTGTGCATTATTATCTTCCCCTCTCTCCAGGGCAAGATTCACTTTGGCATGGTATTGGTCACTGTTGGGTCTGCTTGAAGAGTGAGACTTATCAGGCATCACTTTTGAGTCACTTCTGCCAAGTAGGGCAGGTTGGATGGGGGTGAGTCCCCAGGAGAACTTAGGGCAAGGAGTGTGGTGTTAGCAAACTATGTTAAGTGTTCATGCCAGTCCCTGTAGTTGTCTGGGTATCTAGGCTAGGGTGGGAGTGGGGAGAGAATAGTGCCTACCAGCTCCTTTATTCTTGGAGAAGTGTCCTAAAGATCCCTGCTCCTCCAGTGCACATTCTGATATTAGTAAATCAAACTCCTTCCCATATACCCCTGGAGATTTTGAAATTGCTCTTTCTATGCTGTATTTGGCCATATTATTTGTTATGCTGGCTCTTGAAGGATGGTAACTCAGTTTTCTATCACCCTCTGGTTCTCCCAGAGCCAAGCCTACTGGTTTTTAAAATTCCTGGCATTAAGACCCATATATGGGTTATAAAAACAAACAAACAAACAAACCAAAACAACAACAACAAAAAAACTAGTGTGGTTAAGTGTCTTTGGATTTCAAAGTCAGGTGTTACGGAGACTTGTCTTCCCAGTGCAGGTCCTTTGTGTCTGAGATGCCTGATGTGAGATTGGTTCCTCTCCCTTCTCTGTGCTTGTGATGTGCTGCCCCTTTGTGATTAGCCTCATAGGTTAGTTTGGTTCCTGACTGGGACTCTACCCTTCCTGCTCTTTTTATGTGGCCTTCTCTCTACAATTGATTGGGAAGTCTGTTCTGGCAGACTGTTTTCTGAGTTAGTCACACTAATGTGGCTGTTACCTAGGTGTATTTGTGGGACAAGGTGAGCTTAGATTCCTCTACTGTCTTCCCAGGCTCTTCCAGGAAAAAAACCTCTCAGTCCTGCTTTTAAAATGTAAATACTGTTAATTGACATGCAGAAGATCATCTTTAAAATTTTTAGAACATTCTCTTGGGGTGCCTGGGTGGCTCAGTGGGTTAAGCCTCTGCCTTCAGCTCAGGTCATGATCCTGGGGTCCTGGGATTGAGCCCCAAGTCGGGCTCTCTGCTCAGCGGGGAGCCTGCTTCCTTCTCTCTCTGCCTGCCTCCCTGCCTACTTGTGATCTCTTTCTCTCTGTCAAATAAAAAAAAATTTTTAGAGCACTCTCAAATGAAATGATTATTCAGTTTTTTGCAATAGCATTTCTTAAAATGGATTATTTACTAACATAAAAATGCACATTTTTCACAGCAAATGACAAGTCAGTGGGGTGGCAAGAACCCATCTTTACCATAAAGATGACTTAGGTCATAATGTATATTACCAGTGAGATTCCTGTGATGTCATCAAGATTTTCAAAACTTTGATTATTTAATACAAAATGTTAAAATAATCATCATTTCAGTGCATTAAATTACAGCTGAGAAAGTATATGCTACATCAATTAAATCATATATTGGGGGGAAAACCTAAGAGAATGCATGTTGATATTGAGGCTTGGGTCAATTTGGGCAGTTGTACATATGACTTTTATTGGGGAAAATACCTGTGAAGGCTGAAGAGGAGAGAAAGCAGAAGTGGAAGGGGAAAATTTTTATTTTGTAATGTAAGTCTGACATGCATGAAGGAGAGAGGGAAGGAAAGGAGACTTGGTGGGGGGTAGGGGGGAGAGGAACCTCAGACCACATCCCATCTCTGAGAAATCTTTGGGAAGGCTGTAGCAAATCGTAAGGTGCACCAGAAGCTTTTGGGTTAAAATACATGAACTTTGGAAATATTGCTTATTTGGAAGTCTTTTCCAAATGTTTTAGAAAAAGTGTTTCACTATGTTTTTCAAAGCTTAACTACTTTATATATAATATACAGCAACAAAATAACTTGTATCTCAATATATGAGCCAGACAAAGGTAAAAATACAAGTACTCTGGTGAGCTTATTCCCTGAAACCACTGGGGTGTGTGTTTCTCTTGTGCATAATTTAATGAATTATTGGATTCTCTTTTTATTCCAGCTACTACTGAAATGACTAATTCCATACAAGTTAGCTTAGTATAGGTATAGTTCCAATGAACTTCACCTTTTGTCTCCTATCCTGGGAGTCCTCATACCCATATGGGATACTCATGAGTACCTGTTTGATACTTCCAGAAGTGCATGCCTACAAGCAGAACCTAAAAGTACAGGAGAGTTAATGTCTGTGGTCCTATTTTGATCAAAAGAGGAAAGACCTGATGTATAAATGCCACCACTTTTGTCCATTGGGTAGATAGCTTTGAAAGTTGGGTGGGTGCAAACATCAATTGCCTGTTATGGTGGCTAACTAGATAATGTATCTTTGTGTTGCTTTTCCCCGCTTTTTTGTTTTATTTTTCTGTCCTAAAATTCTGTTCTTTGGAATCATACTCCTTAATTCCTGCATCCAGGAACTTCTTTCAAGGCAACCCAGGCCAAGTCTTGAGATAAATACAACCTTGAGATAAATGTAAATACCTTTAATGGTAGCATGACTTTAATTTTTATGACTATGACTATGCTATTGGTTCAATTTATATGAAAATGGATATTTAGAAAAATAGAAAAATGTCAAACATTGGGACAAATCTTTCTGTATAAATTTCTCAGTCAGGTAGAACCTGATTTTCCTTAAGGTTTGTAAATACTATGGCCTTCTTTCCACGACTTGGTAGGATTATACATCTCTATGATCTTTGAAATTAAGCATGGCCATGAAATTGAATTTAGCCAATGAAATGTGGGTGGAATTGAGAAGGATCAGGCATAAGTTTTATGAGCCAAAGTATAATTTTCTGTATTTTGCCTCTCTTTCCATGGTGATTATGAAATATTGAGAATATTTTTTTATTAACCTGGATTTGAGTGACAATAATGAGATCTCTTTGAACATGTAGCTTTATCAAGAAATACTTTACTTATCCTGTTAAAACATTGAGTTTTTTGGTGGTTTCCTATGATTTACAAGTCAGGATGGGCTAGGTTATTATGAAGTGTATAACACATATGTGTGTACACATGCAATATGTATCAAGCATTACTCTAAGGATAAAAACAAAATAACCATGTAACAGCCAATGAAGTAGCTCAACTATAAAATGGGAGATCATCGTGGTGTCTAAGGTTAAGACATGTAATAACTTGATGAAAATCACCTAAGTACTAAGTATAAAAACCAGGATTCAAAATCAGAACCCTCTTTCTCACACCCAGACCAGTGTTTTTTGGTTTGGATATACTTTGTTGGTGATCCATGGTGGCCTGTCAAATGGTCCATAAGGGATTTATATATATTTTTTAATGCAAATTCAATTGGCTAGTGTGTGGTACATCATTAGTTTTTGATAACAATGTCCACTGATTCATTAGTTGTATATAACACCCAGTGCTCATCACATCATGTGCCCTCCTTTTTGCCTGTCACTCAGTTACCCCTTCCCCCATCCACCTCTTCTTCCACAACCCTCAGTTTGTTTCTGAGTCAAGAGTCTCATATGTTTGTCTCCGTTTCTTATTTCTTCCCCTTCAGTTTTCCCTCTCTTCCCCTATTGTCCTCTGCACTATTCCTTATGTTCCACATAAGTGAAACCATATAACTGTCTTTTTCTAATTATTTCATTTAGCATAATACTACTTCTAGTTCCATCCATGTTGATGTAAATGGATACTCATCTTTTCTGATGGCTGAGAAATATTGCATTATATATATGAACTACATCTTCTTTATTCAGTATTTTCTCCTGTATTTCACAAATTTTACATTTAAGATTATTAATTATAAACAGTTACATCAATTATATAAAATGCATCCTATTAACTAACAACCTGAACATGTGCTATGACGAACGGCATTTAAGAACACAGTTATGAAGGACATTAGATATCTGTGAAAATAAATGGCAATTTCTCTTTACTGTTATATTTAAAACTCACTAAAGTTTATAATTTCATAGCAATACAAAAATAGCTCATAAAGAAATGGAAGCAAATAAAGTGTGACAAAATAGGACAATTAATGCAACTCAAAATAATTTGTATGTATCTACTATAAAAGTGATTTGGCTAATGTGATTTTTTATAAGCAACTAAAGAAAGATGAAGAATCAGAATGTTGATTTTATTGGATGGAACATTACAGTCATATGAAATTGTCATGGGACACAAAGCTTTTTTTTTTTTTTTTTAAGATTTTATTTATCCACTTGACAGAGATCACAAGTAGGCAGAGAGGCAGGAAGAGAGAGGGGAGGAAGCAGGCTCCCTGCTGAGCAGAGAGCCTGACATGGGGCTTGATCCCAGGACCCTGGGATCATGACCTGAACCAAAGGCAGAGGCTTTAACCCACTGAGCCACCCAGGTGCCCCAAAGCTTTTTTAAAAAATATTTTATTTATTTATTTATTTGGAGAGAAAAAGTGTGTGTATGTGAGTGAGCAAGCAAGCTTGAGTGGGGGAAGTGGCAGAGGTAGAGAATCTCAAGCAGACTCCATGCTGAGCATGGAGCCCAATGCAGGGCTCGGTCTCACGATGTTGAGATCATAACCTGAGTCAAAATCAAGAGTTGGTCACTCAAGGGACTGAGCCCCCAGGCACCCTGAAACCCTTAAAAAATTTATATGAGAGCGCTTGGGTGGCTCAGTGGGTTAAAGCCTCTGCCTTCTGCTCAGGTCATGATCTCAGGGTCCTGGGATCGAACCCTGTATCTGGCTCTCTGCTCTGCGGAGAGCCTGCTTCCTCTTCTCTCTCTGCCTGCCTCTCTGCCTACTTGTGACCTTTCTCTGTGTGTGGAATAAATAAATAAAATATTAAAAAAAGATTTTATATGATTTCCTAAGCAAAACACAATGACCACTCTGCCAGAACATTTTTTTTCTTTTTTAGGAAAAGCATAAAATAAGACTTTCAGGTACACAATGGATTGTCACTAAGAAAGAAGAGACCAAAACATTAGAAGCATCATTCAAAGTTATAATACTTAGGGAAAATACAAATACAATACCCTCTCTTGCTAAGAAGCTTATAAAATCACCCATAAAATTGACAAATAAAGCTCATACAGGAAGGACAAGCTATAGGCACAATTTCTTTATTAAAAAGACATTTTGGGGGACGCCTGGGTGGCTCAGTGGGTTAAGCCGCTGCCTTTGGCTCGGGTCATGATCCCAGGGTCCTGGGATCAAGTCCCGTATTGGGTTCTCTGCTGGGCAGGGAGCCTGCTTCTCCCCTCCCCTCTGCCTGCCTCTCTGCCTGCTTGTGTGATCTCTGTCTGTCAAATAAATAAATAAAATCTTTTAAAAAAAAGACATTTTGGGCATTGCCTTTTATCAATGGCATACAATAATGGAAAAGCAATTACTGTCACATATGTGCTTGCAGATAATTTGCTTTTATAGTTGGACAAAACCAATTCTAACATATATGTAGCACATGAGGAAGAAGTGCTAGGCACTGCTTTTTAACTCACCACTAAAAACTCATTTTTTGAGTTGTGTTATCAAGAAGAAATCTTTTCAATAATAACAAAGTGGGGGAAAAAGTGTGTTGGAATCAGTATTGTCAGAACACCAGTTTTGAGTACAACAGAACATTGCTACATGAGAAAAGTTGCAGTTGAATCAGACCCATCCAATACTCTATTCATAGGGATCACTGTAGCTCAATGCATGTGTGAAGGATATTGTCCGTTTGTTTTATCAGAACAATACTTTCTTGAGTCAGGATCCCAACAAAAATTGGATGACACACTCAAAGTACGCTAATTTGAGGAGGGTTTGTTTACAAAGAACCGTTTTACAAATGTGTGGTAGAGAACCACAAGGAATATAGCATCACCTCAGGGCTGAGTAGAAAGCCAACTCATTACAGTTTCTTTACTCCTTTGTGTAAGTCTAATAGACTTTACATGATGATTACATAAATATTGCTGACACAGAGTTAAGGAATGTTTTCCCCTATCAGATTCCTTATGTGTAAAGTCTCACATCATCTCTGCTTTACCTGATTCTAGCAATGTCTGTTATCAGTAATTTCACACTGATTCTGGTCTGCTTTAAACCAACATCATTTCTCCCTAATCTTGATATGTGAGTCTCCTGGTGTCTTACCTGGATCTTCTGATACCAGGTGGGGCCCTGTGAGAACCCACTGGATATTCACATACCCAGAAGTATGGTGGTGTTAATGACTTAAGAAGCAATCCTTAGCCAAATGAGGTATAGAAATCAATGGATAAATGCCTTTCATCTCTTGGGGGGAAGCGGTTCTGAGATATACTCCACACATTCCTCAAAATGTTCATAATGGTCCACAGTCATTCCCCTCCAGGCCCAGAATTCCCACACATAAAGATGGAGTGGTCCTGCGTATAGAGTAAGAGGTTCTAAGCCCAAGTGAGGTGGTCTCAGCACATATTCAGGTTAGGCTGAGTAATTCAATGTATAATGTGACTGTAAGGTGCAATGGTCTACCAAAGGCTCCTTTATTTTCTACATTCCACAAAATCTTCATTTTTTATCATCCTGAGATTCTCCTGGACAGTTGCATCTGATTCAAAAATATTGCTCAGGGGCACCTGGGTGGCTCAGTGGGTTAAAGCCTCTGCCTTGGGCTCGGGTCATGATCCTGGGGTCCTGGGATCGAGCCCCACTTCGGGCTCTCTGCTCAGCGGGGAGCCTGCTTCCTCCTCTCTCTCTCTCTCTCTGCCTGCCTCTCTGCCTACTTGTGATCTCTCTGTCAAAAAAATAAATAAAATCTTTAAAAAAGATATTGCTCAAATCAAAGTAGGAGTTAGTATTCTAATATTTTTTGGAGTTGTGCTAACAAGTAACAGCTCTAAAGTTCACTTTGTAGTAAATGACCTGGGCTCCCCCCAACCCCTGAAAGTTTGTAGAGTCTTGTGTTTATCCTTATATGGTATTTCAGTGTGGATCACCTTCCCATCAAGGTCTTCAGTGGAAAAATCTTTTCTTTTGTTTTTGATAACTTCCTCCTACTTGGCTTATCTCTTTTCTGATACTCCTTTTATCCAGAGGAATAATCATAAAGATTTAACACACATGTCTCATTTATGTTTTAGGGATAGATAATGGAATATTTTTAAAATGTAATTTTATCAGATAATATCTTCAAGGGGTCATATTTTAGGTAGAAAATAAAATAACTTTAAAAGGCTAGATTTTGAAGGGTCATTTTAGACATATCTTATTTGAAATATAATTGGATTTTGTTTGCTTGCTTTTTATTTGATAGTCTTAGTCGGTGAGTTTAATCCATTTTTGTTATGATTACTGGTACATATAAACATTTCTAACAGCTTTTGTTGTTTTATCTATTATATTTTTCTTCCTTGCTTTCTCTTGATTTGATAAAACTGTTTCTCCCCCTCATCATTTTAAATTTTAAGCAGACATTCTAAAGTTATATTTAGTAATAAAATTTATAATTGTACAGTACATAATTAATGTGCTTAGTGTTTTCTGCTTGTGAAAAGACCAAAGATATGGAAATCATCTCTTCTATCTTTTCTGTTAATGTTTATAGACTTAATTCTACCTTTCAAATAATATTTGTCATTAGTTAGACAATGACAATTGGTTAGTTACCAATATTTGTTTTCTGTTCACCATTTGTTTTGCATTCCAGTCTACTCTTTTTGCTATAGCAATAATTAAACAATAGAGTTTACCATCCCCAGATCCCTTTTGAAAACACTTTGTCCTTTTGTATCTGGAAATGCCTGTTGTTCCCTTACTCTTGAGTCATAATCTAACTGGGTTAAAAAAATCTGTACATTTTATAATTCTCTCAAATTTTGAGAATTTTAGTCTATTTTATCCTGTAATTTATGTTGACAACTTGTGTTCTGTCAGTCTATGAGAGAAGTAAGACAGAATATGTATAAAATGACAGATAATCTACAGATGAAGTAAAGTAAAGTCTATAATTTTGCAAGATGAGGATTTATTTTTATTTTACTTAGATGTTAAAATTTATCTGGAACTGGGGGAGGGGAACGAAACTGGGGGAGGGAAAAGATCGAAAATGCATAACATTATTTTTGAATATTACTTTAATTTTCATTTCCTGGAACTTCTCTTAGACATGTTGGGGTTTCTATTATGTTCCCACTTCTTTTACACGTTTCCTACATTATTTCTGGGCTGCTCTCTGAATGAAATTCTCAGGATTAATTTTTTACTCAACTGTCTTGATCAGGAGCTTGTCCCATATGTGTGACTTTGAGATAGACCTGTTAAGGCTATTTCTCAAGCAAATCAAATTAATAAAAATCTCATTACCCATCACAGAAATACCCTCCAATTTATGGTGAATTATGCTGGTAATAAATAGATGTGATCAGTATTTAAAATTATGTTTTTACTATACTACAGTTGTAATTTTAAAATCTTGGTAACATGTATTTAAGCATTGGTCTTTTTGTTTCACTTAGAATTGAAAGAATTTCACTTATAATTTAATACGATCTCAGGAAAGTCTTATTCACTTATTTGGTGGCTGTTCTTATTGTTGCCTTATTATTCATGAAAATCTGTAATTACAAAAATAGAGAACAAAAAATGGATATCTTTGACCTCATTGATATTTACTTTGACTCATTTCCTCACATTTAAGGAGAACTTGTCAAACGTGTTATGCTATATCACTGATTCTATCATCTGTGGTTTGAATGCTATTTGGTTCTTTCAAAGCATATTCAAATTATTGTACATTTTCAGGTCTTTTCCTTCATTCTTTTTTTCCATCTCACCTATTGAATTTCTTACAACTTTTTGTTTCCATTCTGTGGGGACCACATTTTCATGCATTTTAGGGAGGATGGAAAGCCATTTTTCCTAAAGTAATTTTCTAAGTTTCATAGTATTTTTTTTTGAAGTTTGCTTGTCTTGAGTTAATGGTGTATCTTTTTTTAAACACTGTACTTTTACTTGTTAGAAGAAAGCCAATATGAGACATTTCTTGACTAAAGATGTGTTTAAATATATTGTGTAGATTGTACTCACTCCTACTCAAATCCCTGTTAAAACTGCACCTGGAAAGGAAGCAGTCTTGCCTAGCTCCCTGCTGAGTTATTAGTGTTTCAGGATATTTGTCTTTACTTCAGTAATGCTGGAAGTGTCTTCTACACTCACTGTGTGGTTCTAGAACATTTTATATTCAGAGAAATGTTACTTTTGGGAGAATACTGTGGCAAGAGAGGAAAGAACCCAGCTGGTGGCAAATGCTGGGATAATCATTTTATAACTGGGTTAAAAGCTTCCATTTTCTGTTATTTTCTTAAAGTTGCAGTTCTTAAATACTTGTAGGAAGATGTACCATTGGAGTTCAAGGGGGAATCACTACTTGGAGGTAATGATTTTTGAGGCCAGGGGTTGGCTTCCCTAGATTATAAAAGGTTTATATAGCAAGATTACTTAGCAGTAACCAGAGGGGAGAGATTAAGCATATATGTACTTCCACAGTGGTAGACTCCCTCTCTAAGTAGACTTTGTGCCTTCACAGATAGGGTTTTCTTTTTTAAAGATTTTATTTATTAATTTGACAGAAATCACAAGTAGGCAGAGAGGCAGGCAGAGTCAGAAGGGGAAGCAGGCTCCTTGCTGAACAGAGAGCCTGATGTGGGGCTCGATCCCAGGACCCTGAGACCACAACCCAAGCCAAAAGCAGAGGCCCAATGATAGTTTTCTTTTCTTTTTTTTTTTTTTTAATTGGGAAGTTGAGAAGAATGGTCTCAGAGACTGTCAGAAATCACCATAAGCCCTTATTACTGGTCTAAAGACTGCTTATTCTCTACTTTTTTTCATTCCCCTATGGAACTTTTCCATTATGGCTTAAATTAATGTCTCTAAAGAGCAGTTATGATCATCACTACTTTTTTCAAAGCCTCTAGTAATTATACTTCTGTAGGCAATGGGAAACTACTTACACTTGTGTTCAGTGTCTTGTATAACAGTGGAAGGGTAGGTTAGAGAAATCTCTTCATAGTACTTTTATATTGGAGCTTATGTTCTGGTTCAACTAGCCTATACACACTCAGAAGCTTTAGGTATTTTTACGGTTTTTCATACCATTTGATCCATGCAGAATGCTTTCTATTTTATCCAGTAAATTCTTGTCCATCTTTAAATACCCATATCAGATATTATCTGTATTTTAACACAGACTTTGAATGTCACATAGCTGAATGCTAAAGCCCTCATGGCCCTTTGCATTTCTTTTATAATATTTATCCCACCAGTTAATTTTTGAGCAGGGACCAAATCTTACATTTTTAATCTGTTTCTCTGCATGATACCTAGTAATCAGTGTCTTATATTCTATGCTCTTCAGTACTTTTGGTCTTTGGGTCCAGTTGCATATTGGGAAGTTTTTAAAGTTTTCACTTGTGGTTCTAACCACGTAACCCAATATCCTGCATTCTGTGTCTGAAGTATGTTCTTTATCTTCAAAAGCATTGCACCTTCAGAACTATATAGAATTAATTTTTCTCCCTCTTATAGGCTGGTAAATATATCACCCAAGTACTTTTTTCAATAAGTGTAAAATTAATCCTACATACATGGAAGGGCTCAGAAAGTAAGCTTCAAAAACGCTGGGTCTCTCTTGCGAATATCCAGTGCAAATATTTCAGACATAGTCTGACTTTGTAAAATATTCCAGGAATTGATCGATTGGGGATCATAGTTTACCTGAATTAGTAGCATGAAATTAACCCCCAAATGCTTCACAGAGATAGTGGTTATTTACTAGTAGCAAGAATAGAACGTTGTTTTGCCAAGCAAGGTAGGTATGAATTAAGTTGAGAAAGATCGCTCTGGCAGCCACTTGGAGGCTGGGCTGGAAAGACTAGAAAGTACATGCCAAAAGATGGGTGTAAAGATTATTGAAATGGTGTGAATGATTATAGCGTAAAGTAATCTCGGACAATGAGACTGGAAGCTAAAGAATATATGAGAGGGATGCCTGCGTAGCTCAGTCAGTTAAGCATCTGCCTTTAGCTCGGATCATGATCCCAGGGTCCTGGGATTAAGCCCTGCATCAGGCTCCTTGTTCTTCGGAGAGCCTGCTTCTACCTCTGCCTGCTGTTCCCCCTGTTTGTGTGCTCACTTGTTCTCTGACAAGTAAATAGAATCTTTAAAAAGAAGAAATGTATTAGAAAGGTGAGGTAGACTAAAACAATGCTTCCTTCTCTGTCTCACTTTGTCATTTGTCATTTTTGTTTTTTTAAATTTCAAGTTAGTTAACATATAGTGTATTATTAATTTTGGAGTAGAATTTAGTGATTCATCAGTTGCATATAACACCCAGTGCTCATTACATCAGGTGCCCTCCTTAATGCCCATCACCCAATTGTCCCATTCCACCCATCCATCTACCCTCCAGCAACTCTCAGTTTGTTTCCTAGAGTTGGGAGTCTCTTATGGTTTGCCTCCCTCTCTGTTTTCATCTTATTTTTCCTTCTCTTTCCCTGTGTCCATCTGTTTTGTTTCTTAAATTCCACATATGAGTGAAATTATGATATTTATCTTTCTCTGACTTTTTTCACTTAGCATAATGCCCTCTAGTTCCATCCACAATCATTGCAAATGGCAAGATTTCATTCTTTTTGATGGCTCAGTAATATTTCAGTGTGTGGGCATGGGGCAGTTAGGCTCTTTCCATAGTTTGGCTATTGCAGACATTACTACTGTAAACATTGGGGCCAGATGCCCCTTCAGATCACTGCATTTGTATTTTTTTTTAAAGATTTTATTTATTTATTTGACAGACAGAGATCACAAGTAGGCAGAGAGGCAGGCTCCCCGCTGGGCAGAGAGCCAGATGCGGGGCTTGATCCCAGGACCCTGAGATGATGACCTGAGCCGAAGGCAGCCGCTTAACCAACTGGGCCACCCAGGTGTCCCCTCAGTTAAATTTATACCTGAGTATTTTATTCTTTCTGATGCTATTGTAAATGGGATTGTTTCTTGAATTGTCTTTCCAATAGTTTGTTATTAGCATATAAAAATGCAACAGATTTCTGCATATTGATCTCATATCTTACAACTTTTACTGAATTCATTTATTCTAACAGTTTTTGGGTGGTATCTGTAGGGTTTCATCTTAGGGTTATCATCTCCAAATAGAGTTTTACTTCTTTCTTTCTCACTTGGATGTCTTTTCTTTTTCTTGCTTAATTGTTGTGTTTAGGAGTCCCAAGACTGTTGTGTTAACTAAAAGTAGGGATAATTGGTATTGTTGTCTTGTTCCTGATCTTAGAAGAACAGCTTTCAGAGGTTTTTTGTTTGTTTGTTTTTTTACTGTTGAGTATGATAATAGCTGTGGGTTGTCATATATAGCCTTTATTATGTTGAGGTACATTTCATGTATACCTACTGTGTTGAGAATTTATATCATTAACGGATGCTGAATATTGTCAGACACTTTTTCTGCCTCGATGGAATTGATCATATAATTTTTTTAAGATAAAAAATATTTTTAAATGAAGTATAATTCACATAAAGTGTATGTATGTGTTCTCTGTATTTAAGAGTCTGAATTTTATCTTTTATTTGTTCATTTGTTTTTTTATGTTCCGCATATGAGTGAAATCATATGGTATTTTTCTTTCTTTGACTGCTTTACTTAGCATTATGCACTTTAGGTCCATCCATTTTGTTCCAAATGAGATTTTTAAACTTTTTTATCATTTTATTTTCTTTTTTTCCCCGATCATTTTCTTTTCTTTTTTTCCAACATGATAAGTGTACTCCTAAAGCCTAATCCCCTATTTCCCCTATTTCCCCACCTACCTCCCTTCTAGTAACCACAAATTTGTTCTCTGTAGTTAAGAGTCTGTTTCTTGGTCTGTTTCTCTCTCTCTCTGACTCTCTCATTCTCTGTTGGTATGAAGAAAGATGCTTGTTATGATTTCAATCTTCTTTAATTTATTCAGACTTGTTTCATGACTTAATATGTGATCTATCCTGGAGAATGTTCCATGTGTATTTGAGAAGAATGTGTATGCTGTTTTAGGATGGAATATTATATATGTAAATATAGATAGAGATATATATAGATAGATAGATATCTATTAAGTCCAACTTATTATTATTAAGCCTAATTTAAGGCTGATATTTTCTTATAGATTTTCTGTCTGAATGATCCATCCATTGATGTAAGTGGTGTTTTAAAGTCCCCTAATATTACTGTATTGCTATCAGTTTCTCCTTTTAGGTCTTTTAGTATTTGCTTTGTATATTTTGGAGCTCCTTGGGTGTATATATATTTATAAATATTATATATTCTTACTGGATTGACCCCTTTATCATTATGTATTGCTCTTTACCTTTCCTACCATCTTTGTTTTAAAGTCTCCTTTTTTGACATGAGTAAAGCTACACCAGCTTTCTTTACATCTCCATTTGCATGGAATATATTTTTCCATATTGTCATATTCAGTCTGTGTGTGTCCCTAGATCTGAAATGAATCACTTATAAGCAGTATATAGATTTGTCTTTTTAAAAAAACCATTCAACTACTCTATGTCTTTAGATAGGAAGATTTAGTGCATTTACATTTATTTTTTAAAAAATTTTAAGAAGACTTTATTAAATTTCTTATTAGTTAACATATAGTGTAGTATTGGTTTCAGGAGTAAAATTTAATGATTTGTCACTTAACATATAACACCCAGTGCTCATTACTAGTGCTCTCCATAATACCCACCACCCATTTAGCCCATCCTCTGCCCCTTCCCCTCCAACAACCCTCAATTTGTTTTCTGTGGTACATTTACATTTAAAATAACTTTTGGTAGTTATGTGCTTTTTGTTATTTTGTTAATTGTTTTCTGGCTGTTTTTGTAGTTCTTCTCTGTTCTTTGCTTCTTTACTTTCTTCCCTTGTGGTTTGATGACTTTCTTTAATGCTATAACTACATTCCTTTCTCATTTCTTTTGTTAATTTACTAGAAGTTTTTGCGTTGTGATCACTGTAGGATTTGCATATGTCAATCTATGTGTGTAATAGCCTATTTTAAGTTGATAGCAACTTACATTTGAACACATTTCAATTGTCCCCTAATGGTTTTGTTTTTGATATAACATATTACACCTGTAAATTTTATGTATCCATTAACTAATTGTTGTAGTCTTAGTTATTTTTACTACTTGCTGTTTTTTTAACCTTCATAGTAGATTTATGAGTGATTAATCTATTACCTTTCTATATACTTACCTTTTCCAGGAAGATTTTGGCTTTATGTCTTCTTGTTATAAATTATAATTTCTTTTCAGCTTAAAGCCCCTAAAACATTTTTTAAGTGAAATTTTAGTACTGATGAACCCCATTAACTTTTGCCTTTCTGGAAATTTCTTTATCTCTCATTCAATTTTGATGATAATCTTTCTGGGTGGAGTATGTTTTATTGATTTTTTTTTCTTTCAGCACTTTGAATATGTCATATCCCTCCCTCTAGTCCACAAAATTTCTGCTGACAAATCTCACTGATAGACTCATGGGGTTTCCCTTGTACGTAACAATTTATTTTTCTCATGCTGCTTTTTTTTTTTTTTAAAGATTTTATTTATTTATTTGTCAGAGAGCGAGAGAGAGCAAGCACAGGCAGACAGAGTGGCAGGCAGAGGCAAAGGGAGAAGCAGGCTCCCTGCTGAGCAAGGAGCCCGATGTGGGACTCGATCCCAGGATGCTGGGATCATGACCCAAGCCGAAGGCAGCCGCCTAACCAACTGAGCCACCCAGGCGTCCCTCTCATGCTGCTTTTAAGTTCTCTCTTTAACTTGTAACATTTGAATTTTAGTGTTCCTTGGTATGGATCTTTTTAGTTTATCTTACTTGGAATTCTTTGGACTTTCTAGGCCTGGATGTCTCATTCCTCCCCAGGTTAAGGAAGTTTTCAGCCATTATTTCTTCAAATAATTTTTCTGCCCCTTTCTTGCTCTCTCTTTTCCCTCTAAGACCCTTTAATGTGAATGTTATTCTGCCTGTTATTGTCTCAGAGGTATCTGAAGTCGTCGTCATTGTTTTTAATTAGTTTTTCTTTTTGCTGTTCTGTCTAGGTGAGTTCCATTGTTTTGACTTCCAACTCACTGATCTGTTGTTCTGCTTCATCTAGTCTACTGTTGAACTACTTTAATGTATTTTCAGTTCAGTTATTGTATTTTTTTAGCTCTGTGACTTCTCTTTGGTATTTTTTTATATCTATCTTGTTGAAGTTCTCACTGAGTTTGTTGAGCATCTTTATAGTTATTACTTTAGATTCTTTATCAGATGGATTATTTTTCTCCATGTTGTTAAAGTCTTTTTCCAAGGTTTTGTCTTCTTTGGTTTGGAACATACTTCTTTTTCCTCATTTTGCTTGACTCTCCATGCTCATTTCTATGTACTAGGCAACAGCACTATCTCCCTCAGTCTTACAGGGGTAGGCTTGTGTAGGTGATGAACCTTCTCATTCAGCCTTTCCATAGCTCTTGGTTGTCTCTTGAGTGATTGTCTAAGCTGCCTGATTTATTTTTGATTTGTCCCCATTGCTGAGGGTGTGTCAAGACCTCTCAGTGTTCCAACAGGAGGAATCTCATTTAGAACCTAGTTGCAATTTGACCAGAAGCCAGACTCTTAGCAGCTTTTACAGTATGCAAGTATATATAGTCCTATGGGGCTAGAATTATTATCCATGCTGGCTTCTACATCAGGATATCTGGAGGTGTCCCTTTGGTGACAATTGTAAAAATCAGCACTCCAGACAAGTGTATGGCCTCTTTTCTGAGTGATCTCATCGAGCTGTAGCAAGGTCTAGGGACTGTTCAAGGATGGTGTCTTTATGCTTACATTCCCTTGAAGTACGTCCTTTAGCCTCTGAATATTTGGGAAATCTGAAGTCTGTCCCTCAGGCCAAAGCTCTGGGCTAAGTAAATAAGACTATTTCACCAGGAGACTGAAGTTATGTTTCAGTCTTCTGTCTTTGCAGTGCCCTGGGGATAGTGGATTGCCAAGCATTGTCTTTCTGATTATTGCATTCCCATGAAGTTCAGGAATGCCAGTACTCTTGGCCACCAGGGCTAGGTGACCAAGGAGCATCTCCTTTGTGGATTATGTATACCTGCTCTCTTTAGCTAGATAGCTGGAGAATGCAGGGGATGTGTCACACTAATCAGCTTCAGAAAGGCTGAAGAAAAATTTCTTTACTGTGCATGCCTGGGGGCTCCAAGAATGCAGGCATGGAATGCCTTGTCTGTGCACGTGCAAAGGCTTTAGGCTGGGAGCAAGAGAATGCCAAACCTGCTCATACTCACTAGTCTCAGTCAAGAAGCAGGAAGTGTTATAACTGTCCCACTTGCCAATTTTAACTACGAAGCAGGAGAATGATGTGACCATTTGTACTTACTTGCCCTAGCCAAAGAGTGGGGGAGTGCTACAAGTGCTCACTGCACTGGGGCTAGGATTTTTAGTGAGAGGGTCTCTCCCTCTTCTACCTATTTCAGTATTTTCCTTTGTTGTGGAGAAGAGGCTCACCTGGTTTTTGGATCTTTTTCAGAGAGAAATGATTCATATGTAGCTGTAGGTTTTGTGTATCCATGGGGGAAAGCTGAGTTCAGAATCCTCTAATGCTGCCATATTCTGCAAGATTTCTAGTTTGGAAAATTAAGGCAGTGATGTTGTTAACTGAAAAAGGACCATAAGAAAAGCAGACTGCTTTCTTTGTTAGTTTCTGCAGAAGCAGCATGAGATGCTGTTTAAGAGCAGCATGAGATGCCCTTCTACCCACTTGGGACTTAAAGAAAATCACTAGAAGGATGAGGCAAAGAAAAGAAAGAGGGCCTGACATTAAGTAGGGTTGGGCTAGGGAACCAGGGCAATATAGGCGTGGGAGTTTGGAATTATTTGATCTCAGTACAGTATACATCTTGATTATAGGAAAATTACTGGCCTGGGGTTAGAACAAACTAAGTTTGGGGCCAAAGGCAGTTACATAATTGTGCCATGAAAGAATGGTTGCGGATATCTAAATCACTGTTGGTTTGGATGAATACCAATGAACTGTGAAAATGAGGAATTTGAATATATGCTCTAAGCTGCTAAAGCTCTTAGATGTGCAGAGAGCATCAATATAGACTTGCTAAGAAGAAACTGATTATTCTGCAAATCCAAGATTAATTTAGAAAAGAAAGACAATCCAGAAAGTGATCTCTAAGTCCCTTACCTTAAAAATTTTTACAATAATATGGATAAATAGTGAAAGATAAGGCTGGTCTCTCCCAGAAGTAGGATCACTATAAAAGTGCTTCTATGATTCCAAACTTGAGCACATCTTCAGAGATATGAGCCCAAATATATGGTCAACCAGCAGGGAGGGCTGTTTTATGTGTTTGAAAATTGGGAGGTATACAGAAAGCAGGCCACTCTGAATTGTACTAAGTCCAAGAAAATAACCCTTTACTTCTGACCAAGGAAAGATGCTAACCTCAAGTAATCAATATTTAAGGTCCATTACCATCAACCTCTACTTTTCCACTTCAGCTTATAAGCACTTACTCAGCATCTGTGTCATGAAATAGAAGAACTATATTTCAAAATTTGGGGCTAATATAAAGCATTTAGTCACTCTTATAAACATTTATAAATAATCTGCACGTAGTCCTAAGTTTTTCAGCTATGTATCAGTGGTTTGAAAAGATCTTATTTTATCAAATTGCCTCTAACATAAATAAGGAGATATATTATGGTCTATAGAGGGAGGTAAATTGATTCCTATTGAGCAAAGGATAGATGGGGCTACATATGATAAGGTTTTAACTGAAGTCTCTATTGCCAAATTAAGGAGAAACGCTAATGATCTCTTGATTAACCAAACAAAAACAGGAAAGTAGGATGATACTGTTCAGGGCAGAGATCATGAGAAAGCAACTGAGAAAATGGTGATGAGGAACCAAGGGCGGAAGGGACTGAATGATCAATGGAACTGGATAGTGAATCAGAATTGTCTGTCTGTAACATAAATCACTTTATAAATGTGTTAGTTGCATCTTTTGGACAACAGAGGCAGAGAAGTTAGAAATGAAAAAGATGTATTGAGCAGATTGGCCAGAGGGAGCCATCAGACCATGCTCCATCTCTGGCAAATTTTCTGCTAGCCCCCACAGTGAGCTCTTGAACAAGGGTTGGCCATTAAACAAGTCCTCTGGCAAGGGTAGAACTGTCAAGACCTTTTTATTGGCTGGGGCCACCCCTCCCAGAAGAACATGAGCTCAGCTCAATATGAGGCAGATGTGAAGGAGGCTAGCCACATTCTATACTTCCAGCAATCATTTCCTGGAGGTAGATCTGAACAGCACAGCTGCAGTTTACCCCTTGTACCACAGGGTTACTTCTCCATCCTATTTGCAGAGCAGTTTCTCCAGGATTCCAGGGAACCATTTGCATTGAGAAAAAAACTTAGAAGGAATTTGGCAGGACATTCTATAGCTCCTGTTGTAGTTGATCTCAAGGCTGCAAGTGGTACTCATTGTCTCTTTCCTCCACCAACCATCCTAAATCCTCTTTACCCTTAACTATCATCTCTGCTGTGATTGGTGTTTTATCTCATAGTACGATCAAAATTTCATTCCTGAGGTGCCTGTGCCCTTGGTAGCCATACCTTTCTCAGGCCAACATTACTGTATTTTATCGATTTAATGCCCTAATTAAGCAACTGTTATGGACTAATTGTATCCCCCTAAATTCATGTTAAAGCCCTAACCCCCAATGTGATGGGTATCTAGAGGTAGGGCCTTTGGAGGTAATGAGGTTTTGATGGTGGTGCCCTCATGATGGAATCAGTGCCCTTATAAAAAGATACCGGAGAACTTGCTCTCTCTCTACCATGTGAGACACAGCAAGAAGGCAGCCATCCATAAGTCAGGAAGAGGGATCTCAGCAGGAAGCAACTGGGACCAGTACCTTGATCTTGGACTTAGCCTCTAGAACTGTGAGAAGTAAAGTCTGTTGTTTAAGGCACCCAGCTGATGATATTTTGTTGTAGCAGCCCAAACTAAGATAGCAAGGGAATACCAAGAGGTGCCCAAGTGGATCACCTGGAGGTTCCATGTGTATTCCTCCTTGTCTATTGAGGAAAATAAACTTTACCTCATTCTGCTGATCAGGATAAATTACTCCTACTCCTTGCTATGCCTATGGTGCTTCCTCTCATTTGCCTGCTTATCTATTGGCACTATAAACTCCCAGGTGATGAGGTGTCAGTTCTATCTTGTAGTGCAGTGGGATTCTCACTGGGAAGAATGCATCTTCTTTGGAAAACTGTCTAACTCTGCAAGGCTGAAAGTTATAGGCATGAAAACACAGAATACCCAAGTGTTATTGGAATAAGAAGAGCCATATTTCTGTTCACCTTTTGGTTTCAGGGTCTATATATACTTCCTATTGGGAATATGGTGCCAAAAAGGAGGATTGCATCCTCTTCAAGTATTGCTTCTGAACTGGTGCTTTAGCTGTATCTCCAGAAGATTATTCCAATACTTTATCAGGCCAATAGTTTAGGGGTCATATGCAATGTGATATGATCAAAGGATCCTATGGAAATGGGTCCACTCCCACAGTTCTTCTGCTGTGAAGTATGCTGTTGGCCAGATGCTATGTTGTGTGGGATTCTATGACTATCAGGCACTGTATACATTCTTGGAAACTAGTGGTACCAAGGCTCCATGGGTTGAAAGGTCAAATTTGCCTAGAATAAATATCTAGTTCCTATAAACACAAATCAATAACCTTTGTAGGATGTCAGCGGCCTACTTTAGGCAACTTGTTACCAAGAGTTCATTGGACAATTTGTCTCTCGAGGAATAGTGCCATATTGAAGGTTCAGTGTAGTTTTCTGTTACTGACAGGTCGGGCATCTGGCAGAGGTGAAATGAATCTTAGTAGGTAAAATCTACACTGATAGGCTCAAGTGTAACTTCTTTCTCTGCCACCATGGTCACTTCATTCACATTCTTATCATGCCAGCATTGGGTAGCTGCTGAGGAAAGCTGTCAACTGGCTGAGTTGATTATGTAATTTTTTAGTGCCTCTTTTAAGATGAAGGCGTTCTGGGGCATGAATATGATGTATAAAAATATTTAATTTTGTGCCCATTTCTATACATCCACCTATATGCTTCTATTCTAAATTTCCTTTTATTTGATCTTCTGATCTTTCCTAAATATATTCTAAAATTGAGGCACTTCAGTTTCCATGCAAAATAGATGCCAGGTGTTCTCTCCAAAGTTTTGCCCATTGGAAGGATTTTGTATTCTATTTGTACTGTCTTCCTAAGCCATTCTTGAGTGAGAAATGAGGTTTTTGTTTGTGTGCTCCCACACACTGTGCTAACTCACTCATAAGTCAAGTTTAGAATTTTCTTTCTTCCTTTAACTTGCTATACAGGATACCCTTGAAATCATAAGTTTGAGCTATGATGGGTGACACAAGTAGATGGGTCTATCTACTCGTGACATTTGCAGGGGTCCCAGGTCTTTTATGGGCTTGGTTCTGAGTGTACCAGCTACATATTACTATATATTAATGATCACACTACCATGTTTTATGACTTGGACTGTTCTGGCAAAATCCAGCTCATTATAAATGCTTCTGAATGCATGGGCAGTAGAAGTCCTATGGTCAAACACTCATTTATTTCAAATTCTAGAAACATCCTAAGAGATGTTGGGCAAAAGATGCTAAATTCTCTGCTTCAGAAGGTTTATTCTTGTTCTAGAAACCCCACATTCTCTATTATGAAAATATATGGTTATCCATTGCATGTGAATACAAACTGTGTCTGATATCCATTCATTTTTTTAAATTAACACACAGTGAGTTTTATGTTTCAGGTAAACAGTATAATGATTAAATCTATATATTTCTCAGTGCTCTTCGAGATAAGTGTACTTTTAATCCACTTAACCTATTGCACCCCTTCATGCAATATGGGATCCCCCATCCTTCCCCCCTTCCTGGGCAACCACCAGTTAGTTCTCTGTATTTAAGAATCTGGGTCGGGGTACATGGGTGGCTCAGTTGTTAAGCATCTGCCTTCAGCTCAGATCATGGTCCCAGAGTCCTGGGATCGAGCCCCACATCAGGCTGCTGGCTCTGTGGTTAGCCTGCTTCTCCCCTCTCACTCCCCCTGCTTGTGTTCCCTCTCTCACTGTGCCTGTCTCTCTGACAAATAAATAAAATCTTTAAAAAAAAAGAATCTGGGTCATGTCTCTTTTTTTCTTCCTTTGTTTTGTTTTTAAAATTCCACATAGGAGTGCAATATGGTATTTGTTGTTCTCTGACATATTTCACTTAACATAATACCCTCTATGTCCATCCACGTTATTGCAAATGGCAAGATTTCATTCTTTTTTATGTCTCAGTAACATTTCTTTATATATATAGTATATCTGTATCTGTTCATCTATCGATGGATACTTGGGTTGCTTCTATAATTTGGCTGTTGTAAATAATGCAGCAATAAACATAGGGGTGCATATATCTTTTTGAATTGTGTTTTCATTTCCTTTGAGTAAATACCTAGTAACAGAATTACTGGACCATATGGTAATTCTATTTTTATTTTTTTGAGGAAACTCCATACTGTTTTCCAGAGTGGATGTTGCATTTCCACTAACAGTGCACAAGGGTTCCTTTTTCTTCACATCCTTGCCAGTATATGTTTCTTTTTTTATTTTTGTTTTGTTTTTGTTTTTAGAGAGTTCATGAGTATGCATGAAAATGAGGGGGAGGGGCAGAGGGAGAGAGAGGATATTAAGCAGGCTCCATGCTGAGCACAGACTGATGTAGGGCTCAATCTCATCACCCTGAATCATGACGTGAGCTGAAATCAAGAGTCAGATCCTTAACTGACTGAGCCACCCAGGCAGCCCTCTTGTGTTTATTTTAGCCATTTTGACATGTGCGATGTGATATCTCATTGTGGTTTTGATTTGCATTTCCCTGATGATTAGTGATGTTGAGCATCTTTTCATGTGTCTGTTGATTACCGGTATATTTCCTTTGCAGAAGTGTCTGTTTATGTCTTCTGCCCATTTTTAAACTGGATTATTTGGTTTTGAGTTTTATAAGTTCTTCATATATATTGGATACTAATCCTTTATCTGATATGTCATTTACAAACATTTTCTCCAAGTCAGCAGCTTGTCTTTTAGTTTTGTTGATTATTTCCTTTGCTGTGCAGAAGATGTTTATTTTGATGTAGCCCCAGTAGTTTATTTTTGCTTTTGTTTCCTTTGCCTCAGGAGACCTATCTAGAAAAATGTTGCCATGGGGACACCTGGGTGGCTCAGTGGGTTAAGCCTCTGCCTTCGGCTCGGGTCATGATCTCAGGGTCCTGGGATCGAGCCCCGCATCGGGCTCTCTGTTCAGTGGGGAGCCTGCTTCCCCCTCTCTCTCTGCCTGCCTCTCTGCCTACTTGTGATCTCTCTCTCTCTGTCAAATAAATAAATAAATAAAATCTTTAAAAAAAAATGTTGCCATGGCTGATGTCAGAGACATTACTGCCTTCTTGCATTTTTATGGTTTCAGGTCTCACATGTAGGTCCTTAATCCATTTTATTTTTGTGTGTGGTGTATGAAAATGATCCAGTTTCCTTATTTGTATGTAGGTGTCCAGTTTTCTCAGCACACTTTGTTGAAGAGACTGTCTTTATCTCATTGCATATTCTTGCCTCCTTTGTTGAAGATTAAATGACCATATAATTATGGGTTTATTTTGGTATTTTCAATTTTATTCTATTGATCTATGTCTCTAGTTTGTGCCAGCACCGTATTGTTTCGATTACTACATATTTGTACCATATCTTAATATCTAGCATTATGATAGATACCTCCAGTTTTGTTTCAATGTGAATGGGGCTGTTCACTTGAATTTTCTTTCTGATACTTCATTATTACTGTACAGAAGTGCATTTGCATTTCTGTATATTTATTTTTTATCCAAAACTTTATTGAATTCATTTATTAGTTGTAGTAGTTTTGTATTGGAGTCTTTAGGGTTTTCTATATATAGTATCATTCCATTTGCAAATAGTGAAAGTTTTATTTCTCCCTTGCCAATTTGGACGTCTTTTATTCATTTTTCTTGTGCAATTACTGTGGCTATGACTTCCAGTACTGTGTGAATAAAAGTGGTGAGAGTGGACATTCTTGTCTTGTTTCTGACCTTAGAGGAAAACCTCTCAGTTTTTCATCATTGGTGATGATGTTAGTTATGGATTGTTCATATATGGCTTTTATTATGTTGAAATATGTTCCCTTTAAACCTAATTTATCAAGGGGTTTTATCATTAAAGATGTTCTACTTTGTGAAATGCTTTTATTGCATCTTTGAAATGATCATATGATTTTTTATCTTTTTTTATTCATGTGATGTATCATCTTGATTAAAATGAGACATTTAATGATCTTTGCATCCCAGAAATAAATCCTACTTGATCTTGGTGAGTGAATTTTTAAAAATATGTTGTTGGATTTTGTTTGCTTATATTTTGCTGAGAATTTTTGCATCTGTGTTCATCACAGATATTGGCCTACAGTTTTCTTTTTTTGTACTGTCTTTATCTGGTCTTGATATAAGTTATTCTATGAGGCCAGGATTACCATTTGGAAGCTTTCCTTCCTCTTCAATATTTGAAATAGTTTGAGAATAGTAAGTATAAACTCTTCTTTGAATGTTTGGTAGAATTTACCTGTGAAAATATTTGGTCTTGGGCTTTTGTTTGTTGGGAGTTTTTTAATTTATTGTTCAATTTCATTACTGGTAACTGGTTTGTTCAAGTTTTCTATTTCTTTGTGATTCTATTTTGGGAGTTTATATGATTCTAGGAATTTATCTATTTCTTTTAGCTTGTCCAATTGGTTGACATGATTTTTCATAATACTCTTACAATCCTTTATATTTCTGTGGTGTCAGCTGTTATTTCTCCCCTTTCATTTCTGATTCTGAGTCCTCTCTTTCTCTATTTGATGAATCTGGCTAAAGCTTTATCAGATTTGTTGATTTTTTTTTACTAGAAAAAAGCCATTTATTTATTTTTTTAAAATTATTTTTATTAACATATAATATATTACTTGCCCCAGAGGTCCAGGTCTGTAAACCCCAGGCTTACATATTTCACAGCACTCATCATAGCACATACCCTCCCCAATGTCCATAACCTAGCCACCCTGTCCCTACCCTCCCACTCCTCCAACAACCCAATTTGTTTTGTGAGATTAAGAGTCTCTTTGGTTTGTCTTCCTCCCCATCCCATCTTGATTAATTTTTTCCTTTCCTACCCCCAAAACTCCCCATGTTGCCTCTCAAATTTCTCAGATCAGGGAGATCATATGATAATTGTTTTTCTCTGATTGACTTATTTCACTCATCATAATACCCTCTAGTTCCATCCATGTTGTTGCAAATGGCAAGATTTCATTTCTTTTGATGGCTGCATAGTATTCCATTGTATATATATACCACCTCTTCTTTATCCATTCATCTGTTGATGGACATCTAGGTTCTTTCCATAACTTGGCTATTGTGGACATTGCTGCTGTAAACATTCGGGTACACGTGCCCCTTCGGATCACTACGTTTGTATCTTTAGGGTAAATACCCAGTAGTGCAATTGCTGGGTCATAAGGCAGCTCTATTTTCAATTTTTTGAGGAACCTCCATGCTATTTTCCAGAGTGGTTGCACCAGCTTACATTCCCACCAACAGTGTAGGAGGGTTCCCCTTTCTCCACATCCTCGCCAGCATCTGTCATTTCCTGACTTGTTAATTTTAGCCATTCTGACTGGTGTGAGGTGGTATCTCATTGTGGTTTTGACTTGTATTTCCCTGATGCCCAGTGATGTGGAACACTTTTTCATGTGTCTGTTGGCCACTTGGATGTCTTCTTTGCAGAAATGTCTGTTCATGTCTTCTGCCCATTTCTTGATTAGATTATTTGTTCTTTGGGTGTTGAGTTTGATAGGTTCTTAATAGATATTGGATCCTACCCCTTTATCTGATATGTCATTTGCAAATATCTTCTCCCATTCTACCAGTTGTCTTTTGATTTTGTTGACTGTTTCTTTTGCTGTGTGAAAGCTTTTGATCTTGATGAAGTCCCAATAGTTTTTTTTTTGCCCTTGCTTGCCTTGCCTTTGGTGATGTTTCTAGGAAGAATTTGCTGAGGCTGACATAGAAGACATCGCTGCCCATGTTCTCCTCAAGGATTTTGAGCCCATTTTTGTGTGTGATGTAAGGAAATGGTCCAGTTTCATTCTTCTGCATGTGGCTGTCCAATTTTCCCAACACAATTTATTGAAGAGACAGTCTTTTTCCATTGGACATTTTTTCCTGCTTTGTTGAAGATTAGTTGACCATAGAGTTGAGGGTCTATTTCTGGGCTCTCTATTCTTTTCTATTGATCTATGTGTCTGTTTTTGTGACAATACCATACTGTCTTGATGATGACAGCTTTGTAATAGAGCTCGAAGTCTGGAATTGTAAAGCCACCAACTTTGGCTTTCTTTTTCAACATTCCTCTGGCTATTCGAGGTCTTTTATGGTTCCATGTAAATTTTAGGATTATTTGTTCCATTTCTCTGAAAAAAATGGTGCTATTTTGACAGGGATTGCATTAAATGTGTAGATTGCTTTAGGTAGCATTGACATTTTCACAATATTTGTTCTCCCTGATTGTGGAATGTTTTTCCATTTCTTTGTGTCTTCCTCAATTTCTTTCATGAGTACTTTATAGTTTTCTGAGTATAGATTCTTTGCCTCTTTGGTTAGGTTTATTCCTAGGTATCTTATGGTTTTGGGTGCAATTATAAATGGGATTGACTCCTTAATTTCTCTTTCTTCTGTATTGCTATTGGTGTATAGAAATGCAACTGATTTCTGTGCATAGATTTTATATCCTGACACTTCACTGAATTCCTGTATGAGTTCTAGAAGTTTTGGAGTGGAGTTTTTTGGGTTTTCCACATAAAGTATCATATCATCTGCAAAGAGTGAGAGTTTGACTTCTTTATTGCTTCAGGTGCCATTTCTTTCTTTTTGTTGTCTGATTGCTGAGGCTAGAACTTCTAGTACTATGTTGAATAGCAGTGCTACTGATAGTGGAGATCTCTGCCATGTTCCTGACCTTAGGGGAAAAGCTCTCAGTTTTCCCTCATTGAGAATGATATTCACTGTGGGTTTTTCATAGATGGCTTTGATGATATTGAGGTATGTGCCCTGTATCCCTACACTGTGAAGAGTTTTGATCAAGAAAGGATGCTCTATTTTGTCAAATGCTTTTCCAGAATCTATTGAGAGTATCATATGGTTCTTGTTCTTTCTTTTATTGGTGTATTGTATCACACTGATTGATTTGCAGATGTTGAACCAACCTTGCAGCTCAGGAATAACTCCCACTCTGTCATGGTGAATAATCCTTTTAATGTCCTATTGGATCCTGTTGGCTAGTATTTTGGTGAGAATTTTTGCAAATGTGTTCATCTTTTTCTCCTTTTTGATGGGGTCTTTGTCTGGTTTTGGGATCAAGGTAATGCTGACCTCATAAAATGAGTTTGGAAGTTTTCCTTCCATTTCTATTTTTTGGAACAGTTTCAGGAGAATAGGTCTTAATTCTTCTTTAAATGTTTGGTAGAATTCCCCTGGGAAGCCACCTGGCCCTGGGCTCTTGTTTGTTGGGAGAGTAAAGATTTTATTGATTTATTTGCGAAAGAGAGAGAGAGAGAAAGAAAGAACACAAGCAGGGGGAGTAGTAGAGGGGGAGGGGGTAAGCAGGCTCCCTGCTGAGCAGGGAGCCCGATTCGGGACTTGATCCCAGGACCCCAGGATCATCACCTGAGCTGAAGGCAGATGCTTAACCATCTGATCCATGCAGGCACCCTGTTGGGAGATTTTTGAGGACTGCTTCAATCTCCTTGCTGGTTATGGGTCTGTTTGGGTTTTCTATTTCTTCCTGGTTCAGTTTTGGTAGTTTATATGTCTTCAGGAATGCATCCATTTCTTCAAGATTGTCAAATTTGCTGGCATATTGTTGTTCATAATATGTTCTTATAATTGTTTATATTTCTTTGGTGTTGGTTGTGATCTCTCCTCTCTCATTCATTTTATTAATTTGGGTCATTTCTCTTTTCTTTTTGCTAAGTCTGGTCAGGGGTTTATCAATCTTATTAACTCTTTCAAAGAACTAGCTCCTAGATTTGTTGGTCTGTTCTACTGTTCTTTTGGTTTCTGTTTCATTGAATCTGCTCTGATTTTTATGATTTCTCTTCTTCTGCTGGGTGTAGGCTTTCTTTGCTGTTCTTTCTCCAGCTCCTTTTAGTGTAGGGTTAGGTTCTGTACTTGAGACCTTTCTTGTTTCTTGAGAAAGGCTTGTATTGCCATATACTTTCCTCTCAGGACCGCCTTTGCTGTGTTCCAAAGATTTTGAACAGTTGTGTTTTAATTTTCATTTGTTTCCTTGAAATTTTTCAACTATTCTTTAATTTCCTGGTTGACCCGTTCATTCTTCAGTAGGATGCTTTTTAGCCTCTATGCATTTGAATCTTTCCAACTTTCCTCTTGTGATTGATTTCTAGTTTCAGAACACTGTGGTCTGAAAATATGCAGGGAATGATCCCAATCTTTTGGTACTGGTTGAGACTTGATTTGAGACCCAGATTGTGATCTATTCTGGAGAATGTTCCATCTGCACTAGAGAAGCATGTGTATTCTGTTGCTTTTGGATGGAATGTTCTAAATATATCTGTGATGTTCAAATATATTTGTAATGTCCATCTGGTCCAGTGCGTCATCTAAGGCCTTTATTTCCTTCTTGATCTTTTGCTTGGATGGTCTGTGCATTTTAATGAGGGTGGTGTTAAAGTCCCCTACTATTATATTTTTATCGATGTGTTTCTTTGATTTTGTTATTAATTGGATTACATAATTGGCTGCTCCCATGTTAAGGGCACAGATATTTAAAATTGTTAGATCTTCTTGTTGGACAGAGCCTTTACGTATGATATAGTGTCCTTCCTCATCTCTTATTATAGTTTTTGGCTTAAAATCTAATTCATCGGGTATAAGGTTTGCCACCCCAGCTTTCTTTTGATGTCCATTAGCATGGTAAATTGTTTTCCACCCCCTCACTTTCAATCTGGAGGTGTCTTTGGTTCTAAAATGCGTTTCTTGTAGACAGCATACAGCATATTGATGTGCCTTGTTTTTTTTTTGTTTTTTTTTTTTTTAATCCATTCTGGTACCCTGTGTCTTTTGATTGGGGCACTTAGCCCATTTACTTTCAACTATTGAAACTATTGAAAAGATATGAATTTAGTACCATTGTATTGCCTCTAAGGTGACTGTTCCTGTATATTGTCTCTGTTTCTTTCTGATCTACTACTTTTAGGCTCTCTCTTTACTTAGAGGACCCCTTTCAGTATTTCCTCTAGAGCTGGTTTGGTGTTTACAAATTCTTTCAGTTTTTGTTTGTCTTGGAAGCTTTTTATTGTTCCTTCTATTTTCAATGACAGCCTAGCTGGATATAGTATTCTTGGCTGCATATTTTTCTTGTTTAGTGCTCTGAATGTATCATGCCACTGCTTTTTGGCCTGCCAAGTCTCTTTGGATGTTTCTGCCAATCTAATATTTTTACCATTGTGTATTAGAGACTTCTTATCCCCAGCTGCTTTCAGGATTTTCTCTTTGTCACTAAGACTTGCAAGTTTTACTATTGATGAAAGGGTGTGGACCTACTTTTATTGATTTTGAGGGGGATTCTCTGTGCCTCCTGGATGTTGATACTTATTCCCTAATTTGCCATATTAGGGAAATTATCTACTGTAATTTGCTCTAATATACCTTCTGCCCCCCTCTCTCTCCTTCTTTTGGGATCCCAATTATTTTAATATTGTTTTGTCTAATGGTATCACTTATCTCTCGAATTCACCCCTCATGGTCCAGTAGTTGTTTGTCTCTCCTTTGCTCAGCTTCTTTATTCTCCATCATTTGGTCCTCTATATCACTAATTCTCTCTTCTTCCTCATTTATCCTGGCAGTAAGAGCCTCCTTTTTTGATTGCACCTCAGTAATAGCTTTTTTGATTTCCAATTGGTTAGGTTTTAGTTCTTTTATTGCTCCAGAAAGAGATCTTATTTCTCCAGAAAGGGATTATCTAGTATCTTCCATGCCTTTTTCAAGCCCAGCAAGCACCTTTATAATTGTCATTCTGAACTCTAGTTCTGACATATTACCAATGTCTGTATTGATTAGGTTCCTAGGCATCGGCACTGCCTCTTGTTCTTTTCTTTTCTTTCTTTCTTTCTTTTTTTTTTTGTGGTGAGTTTTTCTGCCTTGTCATGTTATCCAGATAAAACTATATGAATGAGAGAATAAAATACTAAAACGGTGGCAATGACCTCAGTAAAATATATGCTAACCAAATCAGAAGTGACCTGAAACTGGGGGGAGAAAAAAGGGGGAAAATAAAAAGAAAAATATATATACATATTAGACTGGTGAATAGAACAGATTTTGTGTGTATTCTGGTCTCTTAGAAGAATGTACCTCCCAAAACTTTTAGAAAGAAAACTTTTATATACAAAAATTATATATATATGTGTATATATATACATATATATATAAAAATTAGGGCATATACCATGAAGGGATGGAATATGACTGTAAAGATGAAAATTAAAGACGATTCTAAAAAAGGAATTGGTAAGATAAGTGGGTTGGGAAAAAAAAGAATGTGATCAGGCTGGAGACTAGAAGAAAGCCATGTGCTAGATTTATGGTATATTTTGATCTATTAGAAGAAATTGTAACCCCCCAAATTTTTTTTTTGAGAGAAAGAGAGATCCCAAGTAGGCAGAGAGGCAGGCAGAGAGAGAGGGGGAAGTAGGCTCCCTGCTGAGCAGAGAGCCCAATGTGGGGCTCAATCCCAGGACCCTGAGATCATGACCTGAGCCAAAGGCAGTGGCCTAAACCACTGCGCCAACCAGGTGCCCCCTGTAACCCAAAATTTTAAAGAAAAAAAACCTGTATGTATACAAAAAAATAAGGTTAAGTACAATGAAGGGATAAAGTATGACTATAACAGTGAAAATTTTAAAAGATTTTTTTAAAAGGTAGTGTTAAGATAAAATAGTTTTAAAAAGGTAAAAGGGGAAAGAGGAAAAGTTTAAAAAACAGAATATGAAAAAAATAAAAATAAAAAAATTTAACTTTGCAAGATTGAAGGATCATGGGGAAAAAAGGCCATGAATTCTTTGTGTTGCTTTCCCCTAGCTCTGGAGTTCTGCAGTTCTCGTTGATCAGGGAACTTGGTCTTGTCTGGATGGGGGAGGGGCCTGTTGCAGTGATTCTCAAATGTCTTTGCCCCAGGTGGAATTGCACCACCCTTGGGTGGGGCAGGCTAAGTAATCTGCTGAGGTTAGCTCTCGGTAGCTTTTGTTCCCTGAATGCTTTCTGTAGACCTTTGGAGGATGGGAATGAAAATGGTGGCCTCCAAGTCTCCCACATGGAGGAACCAAGAGCTCGGGGCCCCACTGCTCAGTGAGCAGTCAATCCCTCCCATCTCCCTGGTCTCTGGCTGCACTCTGAGCTCACCCAGCTTGTGACCTAGCATTTCTGTCTCTGGCACACAGCCCCAATTGGAGTCTCCAAACCCAGCAGATTCCTCCCACCTGCTCCTGTGGTGTGCTGCTCCTCCTGGAGGAGGAAGGAGGGGGTTTCTCTGGCTCTGCCACTGAGTTCCTGCTTGAAGAGCAATGTCCTGATTATGCCTTTGATCACAGTTTAAGGTAACTCCAAGCTGAGAGCTCACTCCTCAGCTCCGTCTCTGTAGCCAGCTTCCCCACTCTGATACCTGGCAGCTCTGCCACACACAGACACCCCTGGTCTTTCTGTGACCCCACAGGTCCTGAGACCACACTGACCCCGTGAGGGCTCCACCCCTGCTTAGCCTCTGGAGTGACATTGCTCAGTGGAGCAAGCTTCTGAAAGTTCTGATTTTGTGCTCTGCTGCTCCCCCACTTGCCAGGAGCTGGCCCTCCCCACACGGTCTACCTTCCAGGAAGTGGTTGATTTTCTGTTCCTAGAATTGCTGCTCTTCTTCTCTTCTATTTCCTGTTGAGTTTATAGGTGTTCAGAATGGTTTGATAACTACCTAGCTAAACTCCTGAGACCTAATGATATTTCAGTCTCCTACTTCTCCACCATCCTTCTTCTGGCCTTAATCCATTTATTAATTTTTAATTGATCTACTATGTGTTTTGATAGCTGATGTAGTTTCCTTTTATGTAACTGTATTATTTTCTCTTGCTGCTTTTAATTTTTTTTTCACTTTATCACTATTTTTAACAATTTTAATTACTATGTGTCTTGGTGTGGACCTCCTTGGGCTGATTTTGTTGGGGGATCTCTCGGTCTCCTCTATCTGGATTTCTATTTCCTTCTCCAGATTGGGAAATTTTCAGCTATTATTTCTTCAAATAATTATCTGCTCCCTTTACTTTCTCCTCTTCTCCTGGGATCTCTACAATACAAATAGTATTATACTTGATGGTGTTTCAGAGTTCTGTAAGTCTATTCTCTTTTACTTAATTTTTTCCCTCTCTTCTGTTCAGCTTGGTTGCTTTCCCTTACTCTGTCTTTCAAGTCACTGATCCCTTTTTCTGCTTTCTCTAGTCTCTTTATTCCATGTAATGTATTTTTAATTTTGTTTATTGAGTTCTTCATCTCTAAATGGTTCTTTTATATTTTCTGTCCCTTAGTTAAGGGTTTCCCTGAGGTCCTCCACTACTTTCTCAAGTCCAATGAGTATCTTAGTACCGTTACTTTATATTCTCTATCAGGCATATTGCTTATCTCTGTTTCAATTAGCTCTTTTGCTGTGATTTTATCCTATTCTTTCATTTGGGATATATTTCCTTTTTCTTTTTTAGTTTCTTAAGTCTCTTTTAATCCAACCTTTTTAATTTTTTTTCTTCTAAAGATTTTATCTATTTATTTGACAGAGAGAGATCACAAGTAGGCAGAGAGGCAGGCAGAGAGAGAGAGAGAGAGGGAAGCAGGCTCCCCACTGAGCAGAGAGCCTGATGCAGGACTCGATCCCAGGACCCTGAGATCATGACCTGAGCCAAAGGCAGCGGCTTAACCAACCGAGCCACCCAGGCGCCCCTTAATTTTTTTTATAAACATATAATGTATTATTAGTCCCAGGGGTACAGGTCTGTGAATCGCCAGGTTTACACACTTCACGGCACTACCATAGCACATACCCTCCCCAATGTCCATAACCCCACCACCCTCTCCCTACCTCCCTCCCCCCGGCCACCCTCAGTTTGTTTTGTGACATTAAGAGTCTCTTATGGTTTGTCTCCCTCCCAGTCGCATCTTGTTTCATTTATTCTTTTCCTACTCCCCCAAACCCCCACATTGCATCTCCACATCCTCATTTCAGGGAGCTCATATGATAGCTGTTTTTCTCCGATTGACTTATTTCGCTAAGTATAATACCTTCTAGTTCCATCCACGTCATCGCAAATGGCAAGATTTCATTTCTTTAGATGGCTGCATAGTATTCCATATTATATATATATCTAATATATATATCATATAACATACATATACATATATAATATATAATATACATATACATATAATAATGTATAATATACATATATATATATATATACACACACACACCACTTCTTCTTTATCCATTCATCTGTTGATGGACATCTAGGTCCTTTCCATAGTTTGGCTATTGTGGACATTTCTGCTATAAACATTCGGGTGCACATGCACCTTCGGATCACTACGTTTGTATCTTTTGGGTAAATACCCAGTAGTGCAATTGCTGGGTCATAAGGTAGCTCTATTTTCAACTTTTTGAGGAACCGCCATGCTGTTTTCCAGAGTGGTTGCACCAGCTGGCATTCCCACCATCAGTGTAGGAGGGTTCCCCTTTCTCCGCATCCTTGCCAGCATCTGTCATTTCCTGACTTGTGAATTTTAGCCATTCTTACTGGTGTGAGGTGGTATCTCATTGTGGTTTTGATTTGTATTTCCCTGATGCCCAGTGATGTGGAGCACTTTTTCATGTGTCTGTTGGCCATCTGGATGTCTTTGCACAAATGTCTGTTCATGTCCTCTGCCCATTTCTTGATTGGATTATTTGTTCTTTGGCTTTTGAGTTTGCTGAGCTCTTTATAGATTTTTGGATACTAGCCCTTTATCTGATATGTTGTTGCAAATATCTTCTCCCATTCTGTCAGTTGTCTTTTGGTTTTGGCTGCATATTTTTCTTCTTTAGTGCTCTGAATATATCATGCCAGTTCTTTCTGGCCTGCCAGGTCTCTGTGGATAAGTCCACTGCCAATCTAATATTTTTACCACTGTATATTACAGACTTCTTGTTCCAGGCTGCTTTCAGGATTTTCTCTTTGTCACTAAGACTTGTAAATTTTACTATTAGATGACGGGGTGTGGACCTGCTCTTATTGATTTTGAGGGGGTTTCTCTGCACCTCCTGGATTTTGATGTTCCCTTTGCCATATTAGAGAAATTCTCTACAATAATTCTCTCCAATATACCTTCTGCTCCCCTCTCTCTTTCTTCTTCTTCTGGAATCCCAATTACTCTAATGTTTCATCTTATGGTATCACTTATCTCTCGAATTCTCCCCTCGTGGTCCAGTAATTGTTTGTCTCTCTTCTGCTCAGCTTTTTTATTCTCTGTCATTTGGTCTTCTATATCACTACTTCTTTCTTCTGCCTCATTTATCCTAGCAGTAAGACCTTCCTTTTTTGATTGCACCACATTAATAGCTGTTTTGATTTCAGCTTGGTTATATTTTAGTTCTTTTATTTCTCCAGAAAGGGCTTTTATTTCTCTGGACAGGGTTTCTCTAATATCTTCCATGCCTTTTTCGAGCCTGGCTAGAACCTTGGGGATTGTCATTCTGCACTCTAGATCTGACATATTACTAATGTCCATATTGATTAGGTCCCTAGCCTTCAGTACTGCCTCTTGTTCTTTTTTTGTGGTGAGTTTTTCTGCTTTGTCATTTTGTCCAGTTAAGGATAGATGAAGGAGCAAATAAAATATGAAAAGTGTGGCAAAGACCCCAGGAAAATGTGCTTTAACCAAATCAGAAGAGACCACAAATCATGGGGGTGAAAAATGGGGTAAAAAGAAGTTCAGAAAACAAGAATTAAAAAAAGAAAACAAATAAAGAAAAAATACAAAAAAGAAAAAATATATATATATTACACTGATGACTAGAACAGGGCCACCCACTTAATTCTGGGAGTATTTTGGTCTCTTAAAAGAAACTACCTCACAATATTTTAAAGAATGAAAAACATATAGAAGGGTAAACACAATGAAGGGATGGAATATGACTATAAAGGTGAAAACAATTTTTTAATTTCTAAAAAAGGAGTTGATAAGGTACGTTGGTTGGGAGAATAAAGAAAAGGAAAGTGGAGAGAATTTGCTCAGGCTGGAGACTAGAACAGGCCTGGTGCTAGATTTGGGGTGTATTTTGATCTATTAGAAGAAGTTGTACCCCAAATTTTTTGGAAGAAAAAACCTTATGTGTATACAAAAAATAAAGTTAGATACAATGAAGGATAAAATATGACTATAATAAGGTTCAAAAGATTTTTTTATGAAAGGTATTAAGATAAACTGGTTAGAAAACATTAAAAGAGGAAAGGGTAAAAGTTAAAAAATATTTAGCAGAAGAAAAAAAATCAATTAACTTTGCAAGACTAAAGATTCATGGGGAGAAAGCTATGAATTCCATGCTTTGCTTTCTCCTCCTCTGGAATTCTGCTATTCTCCTTGGCAAGTGAACTTGGGCTTGGCTGGATTTCTTGTGGGTCTTCTGAGGGAAGGGCCTGTTGTAGTGATTCTCAAGTGTCTTTGCCCCAGGCGGAATTGCACTGCCCTTACCACGGGCCAGCTAAGTAATCCGCTTGGTTCACTTTTGGGAGCTTTTGTTCCCTGAACGCTTTCTGTAGAGTTCCAGAGGACAGGAATGAAAATGGTGGCCTCCAAATCTCTGGCCTGGAGGAGCCGAGAGCTCAGGGCCCCACTCCTCAGCACACCCTCAGAGAAAAGCGCTCAATGACTCCCATCTTCCTGGCCTCTGGATGCACTTGGAGAAAAGTGCTCAATCACTCCTTCTTCCTGGCTCCAGCTACACTCTGAGCTCACTCAACCTGTGACCAAGTGTCTCTGTCTCTGGCACACAGCTCCGCCTGGAGTCTCCAAACCCCAGAGATCCCTGAGCTCTTCTGGGAAGGGGGGTTCTCCCTGGATCTTGTGGGGACCCCACTCAGAGCAGTGGTCTGTGCCATGGATTGTGGTTCAAGGTAACTCCGAGTTGAGAGCTCATTCCTCAGCTCTGTCTCTGTAGCCGGCTTCCCTGCTCTAATACTTCCGAGCTCTGCGACACTCAGATGCCCCCGATCCTTCTGTGACCCCACGGGAGCTGAGACCATGCTCTGTCCGTGTGGGCTTCACCCCAGTTTAGCTTCTTGAGTGATGTCCCTCAGTGGAGCAGATTTTTAAAAGTCATGATTTTGTGTTCCATTGCTATGCCGCTTGCAGGGAGCCGGCCCCTCCCCCCGCGGTCTATCTTCCTGTCACTTTGGATTCATTTCTCCACCAGTCCTACTTTTCAGAAAGTGGTCGATTTCCTGTTTCTAGAATTGCTGCTCTTCTTCTCTTCAATCTCCTGTTGGATTTGTAGGTGTTTGGAATGGTTTAATAAGCTATCTAGCTGATCTCTTGCTACCTGATGTCGTCTCAGCCTGCTACTTCTCCGCCATCTTAACTCAGTTTTGTGCTGATTTCTGCAGGTGTCCTTGTGTCTAGGCAGGGGGTACAAGGGAGGGAAATAGCATTCTCTAGCTCCTTTGTTCCTGGAGATGTCTCATGAGGATCCCTACTCCTCCATAGGCTATTCTGAAATTAGTAAAAAACTCTTCCTCTCATGTATCTCATATGATCATATCTCATATAGCCAGGTGTTTTTCAAGCTGCTGCTTCTATGCTGTATCTGCCAGGGGCTCTTTGTTGTGCTCTCTCTCTAAGGGCAGGGACTGTACCCTCCCAGCTCTTCCAGAGCCCAGCCAACTGATTTTTAAAATTCCAGGTGTTGAGCCCTGCTGATTGTAAAAACTCATAATTCAGCCCCTCTGTTTTCTAAAGCCAAATATTATGGGGATTTGTCTTTCCCATGCCTGGTGTTGGGGTCTTGTCCTTTCATATCTCTGTGCCTGCTGAGTCCCTTCCTTCCATGGACAGTTTCATGTGTCCATTTAGCTCCATATCATATCTTTGCCCTTCCTATTTAGATGTGGCTTCTTCTCTATAGTTAGCTGTGGAGGAATCTGTTCTTCCAGACTTTGGGTTGTTTCCTGGGCTATTTACACTGACGTGGGTGTTATTTAGTTGTGTCCATGGAACTAGATAAGCTTACAGTCCTCCCACTCCACCATCTTCCTCAGAAGTCTGCTGTTGAGCATCTTTTCATGGGTCTGTAGGCCATCTGTATGTCTTTGGAAAAATGTCTATTCAAGTCCTCTGCCATTTTAAAATCACATTATTATTTTGGTGTTGAGCTGTATAAGTTCTTAATATATTTTGGATATGAATCCATTAGCAGATTTATCCTTTGAAAATCTCTTCTCCCATTCAGTATGTTGCCATTTTGTTTTGTTGATGGGTTGCTTCACTATCCAAAAGGTTTTCGTTTTGGTGAAGTCCCAGTAGTTTAATTTTCCTTTTGTTTCCCTTGCCAATCCAGACATATCTAGAAAAATGTTTCCACAGTTGATGTAAAAAAAAAAATACTGCCTATGTTTTCTTCTAGGAATTTTATGGTTTTAAATCTCACATTTAGGTCTTTAATCAATTTGAGTTTATTGTTGTGTATGATATAAGAAAGTGGTACAGTTCCATTCTTTTGCATGTTGCTGTCTAATTTTCCCAGTACAATGTTTTGAAGAGGCAGTCTTCCCCATTGTATATTCTTATTTCCTTTGTTGCACATTAATAGACTATAAAAGCATGGGTTTATTTGTGGACTTCCTGTTCTGTTCCACTGATCTGTGGCCTATTTTTGTGCCAGTACCATACTTTTTTGATTACTATAGCTTTGTAGTATGTCCTGAAATCTAGAATTATGATACCTCCTGTTTTGTTTTTCTTTTTCAAGATTTTTTTGGCTATTTGAGATCTTCTCTGGTTCCATATACATTTTATAATTGTTTGTTGTAGTTTTGTGAAAAATGTTCATATTTTGATAATAGTTACATTAAATCTGTAGATTTCCTTGGGTAGTATGGATGTTTTAAGATTATTTGTTCTCTGTCCATGAGCATGGCTTATATTCCCATTTGTTTTGTTTATAATTTCTTTCATTCATGTGTGATATTTTTTGGAGTACAGGTTTTTAACCTCCTAGGTTAGTAAGTTTAGTCCTAGGTATTTTATTATTTTTGGTGCAATGCAAATAGGATTGTTTTCTTAATTTTTCTTTCTGCAACTTCATTATTAGTGTGTGGAAATGCAGCAGATTTCTTTATATTGATTTGGTATCCTGTGACCCTCCTGAATTCATTTAGCAGTTCTAGTAGTTTTTTGGTTTAGTCTTTTAGGTTTTCTATGTCTGTACATATTATTATGTCATATGCAAATTGTTAATGTTTTATTTCTTCCTTACTAATTGGATCTTATTTCTTTTTCTTATCAGATTGCTGTGGCCATGACTTTTAGTACTATGTTTATTAAAAATGGTGAGAGGGGGCATCCTTGTCTTGTTCCTGATCTTAGAGGAAAAGCTCTCAGTTTTTCACCATTGAGGATGTTAGTTGTGGGTTGGTCATATATGGCTTTAGTTATGTTGAGGTATTTTCCTTCTATCCCTGCTTTGTTGAGAAGTTTTATCATGCATGAATATTGTACTTTGTCAAAAGCTTTTGTTGCATCTATTGAAAATATGTGGTTTTATTCTCCTATTAATGTGATAGATCATGTTGGTTGTTTTGTGAATATTGGTTTTCATTCTATCAAATAATCAGTTTCCAAAGCAATATCTGATTAACCTGCAACTGCTGTGACAGTAAGACCATAACCAGCATGGAAATTGTGATTGGGACTACCAGTTAGTCTCAAAGATGGATTTTTGTCCATTGGTGTCTATTGGAGAATATAAGGGAATAAAAGGGAGATATATCACTAACTACCACCCTTCCATCTTTTACATTTTAAATCCTGGCACTAATCCTATCACACCACCTCCCAGTGAAATATGATCTTATTCATGATTTACTATGTTGGTCTGGAAATTGAGAGGAGTTTCAGAAGCTTCCTCTTGGCCTGTGGAAAACAAATATAATAGTGGGCAGACCAAAGAGCAATCTGAGAGTTTTGTTGACTGCCAAGTATATCAATTTCAATTATACAGTGGTGTTTAGCAAATAACCACCAAGTTTATTCATGGATCCAGTAGATTCATCGTAATCTGAAATTTGCCAGGACTCCACTTATTATTTATCTCATTTATCCTCCCATTCAATCTTGGGACCACAAAAGTGCTTCAGGTCTCTGGGGTCAAAAACCTTTTGCCGATCATAAGTCACAGCATTTAAATTGTCAGAGAATTAATTCTCCTTTCTCCATTAAACAGTTACCTGAGTAAGTGACATTCACCTTGGGATTACACTGGAGAAATTAAATTATTATAGTATAAACTTCCTGTGATGTTTCAGGGTTCTTTGTTCTTTTGACCTGGCTACCACTTCAGTTACAAAGTTATGGATCTGAAAACTGGCTTAAGTCTGAGAATTGGGCAAGGGATTTAAAGTTTGTATTGGGATAGTCATTCTTAGCTTCCTAATTCCTTTTTTTTCTTTTTAATTTTGTGTATTTTTCAAGCAGTACTTTTATTGGCTGTCCATCCATTCCCCCTGGGGGAAACCATCTCTACAACCTTCTATAGGGAAAGCCTCCTTGGCTATCACTCTGAAATTCTTCTTCTTGCTATAACTGTAATCTTCTGGGTTCTGGAAGTTGTTTGTTGAAACCAGTTTCTATTGCTTTGGGGCCCCTTCTCACCCATTGTTATCAATAAGCCATGATATTTGACAACCTTTCCTGTCAACTCTGGCTTAACTTCTCAGTAACCTAATGTCTCCTCACTAGCACATTCCTGATGGTCTTGGTGAATAGTATGACTTTTCATTTTTCTCATGCAACATAATTTTCTGGTGGGTCTTTGGTCTCATATAGTGTGTTCATTCCAGCAATCTCTACTCTCTTGAGACATACACTTTTTAAATTGTTTATTTTATTTTATTGTGATAAGAACACATAACATAAGATTTACCCTCTTAACTAAATTTTAAGTACAAAGTACAGTATTGTTAATTATAGGCACATGTTGTCCTGCAGATCTGAGCCTTCTACTTTTCGCCACAATCTGCATGGAAACTCAGGTGTTGCAATTTCATTCACTATGGATATCATTTTCTTTGGTCTTCTAGGTGACCCTCTAGCAATTAACACCATCCTCTGTGGGTTCCTGTAAAGGTGTAACTCTATCCTGAGAGCGCGCTCCCTGAGTAAGTTAACTCTTCTTTACCCAGCCTTATGTTCTAATCCCTTTTATCAAGATTTCTTAAAATACAGGTCCATTTTTATGTTCTTGGCTCCAGCCAGTATAGTTTGATTAATTCTTGAAGCTTCTTTCAAAGTATCATTCCTTTCTTCCCTTGTAAGCTCTGTATATTTCCATTGGTGATAATCCACCCTCAGTTATTGATCTGGCATGTAGGAAAGGAAGTGACAGTAGATTCTGAGGGGGCCATCTGTTGCCTTCTGAGAAACAGGTCTGAAGTGACTTCACACATGAAGGGATTATTAACTCTTATTAGGGAGAAGGGGCACATCTGCAAGTTCTGAGAGTTCAGAAAAATCTGATGAGTCAAGCTTTTAGATACACCCACCTAGCTGTCCTCATTCCATGTGTCCTAAGCATTCCCAACAGATCTACTTCTTGTCTAAAATGTTCAGTCTTGAAACTCTGATTTTGACTATTAAATCCTGAGTTTGGTCTTCCTTCTGCCCTGTCACTGTAAATGATAAAGCCTTTTTGAAATCTAACAAAGAATTCCCTCTGGTCTTCAACCTTACATTTCAGAGTCCCCATTTTTCTTTATCTTTGTGCAGGGCACCAATGCATTTGATCAATTCTAATGTCATTATAAAATACTCTCTCTCTCTTTTTTTTTAGATTTGGAAAGTTTTCATATACTGAAAATATGAAAAATTAATTTCACACGGGCTAACTCCACTCTTGAAATACTGCATAGAATCTTAGCATGCTTTCTAATATAATATATTTTTAATCAAATTATATATATTTAAGGTGTACAACCAGTTTTATATACATATTTATAGTGAAATGATTATTACAGTCAAGCTAGTTAACATTTCATCTCCTCACATAGTTGCCATACCAGCCACCTTTCACTCCACTCCCAGCCCCACATAACCACTGTTACTCTGCCTCTGTAAGTCAGAATTCTAAAACATTTTTCGTTTTTTAGAATGCACATATAAATGAGATCATACAGTATTTTCCTTTCTCCATCTGGCTTATTTCACTTAGCATAATGTCCTCCAGGTTCATCCATATGGTTGCAAATGACAGTTTCCATCTTTTTCATGGCTGAGTAATATATATGGCACAGCTTCTCTATCTATACCTATGTTGACACTTAGGTTGCTTCCATATCTTGGTTCTTGTGAATAATGCTGCAAAGAACATGGGAATGCAGATACCTCTTGGGAATAATGATTTCATTTTCTTAAAGGATATATACCCAAATTGGGATTGCTGCAGCTCCTGGTAGTCCTATTTTTAACTTTGGGGGGAATCTATAAACTGTTTATTTTTTAAGAGTTATTTATTTATTTGAGAGAGGGAGTGTGGGGGAAGGGCAGAGGGAGAGAGAATCTCAAGTTGAGTCTCCACCAAGCACAAAGCCTGATGTGGGGCTTAATCTCATCACCCTGAGATATGACCTGGGTAGAAACCAAGAGGTGGATGCTTGACTGAGCTATCTAGGTGTCCCAAGGAATCTATAAACTGTTTTGATATTTGCTGTACCAATTTACATTCCCATCAACAGTGTACATGTGTTCCCTTTTCTCCACATTCTGGCCACTTTGTCTTTTTTATAATGGTCATTCTAACAGGTATGAAGTTATATCTTATTGTGGTTTTTATTTTTATTTCCCTGATGATTAGTGATGTTGAACATGTTTTTATTTATCTGTTGGCCATTTGGGTGTCTTCCTTTGAAAAACGTCTATTCAGGTCCTTGGCCAAGTTTTTAAATCAGGTTGTTTCTCTGTTATTGATTTGAGTTTATTATGTATTTTGGGTATTAACCCCTTGTCAGAAGTGTGGTTTGCAAATATGTTTTCCCATTTGTAGGTTGTCCTTTCACTTCATTGATTGTGTCCTTGGCTATTCAGAAGCTCTTCAGTTTGGTACAATCCCCTTTGTCTATTTTTGCTTTTGTTCCTTGTGCTTTTGGGCTCAAATCCAAAAAAATCATTGACCAGACTAATGTCAAGAAGGTTTTTCTTCTGTTTTCTTTTAGCAGTTTTATAGATTGAGGTCCTACATCAAGTCTTTAATCCACTATTAGTTAATTTTCTTATATGGAGTGAGATCAGGGTTCAATGTAATTCTTCTGCATGTAGAAGGTCAGTTTTCTCAACACCATTAATGGAGACACTGTCCTTTCCCCATTGTGTGTTCTTGGCATCTTTGCTGAAGATCAGTTGGCTTTATTTCTGAGTTCTCTATTCTGTTCCATTGGTCTGTACATCTCTTTTTATGTGACTACCACAATGTTTTGATAACTACAGTTTTATAGTATATTTAGAAATAGGTTGTGAACTCCCAACTGTGGGTTCCCCTCCACCACACGAGTTTGGTTTTGCTATTCAAGGTCTCTTTTGGCTTCATATGGACTTTAGGATTGTTTTTTCTACTTCTGTGAAAAATAAGATTGGATTTTTCATAGGGATTGCTTTGGATAATGTGGATATTTGAGCAATATTAGTTCTTCCAATCAGTGAATACAGAATATCTTTCCATTTTTTTGTGTCATTAATTTCTTTCATCAGTGTTTTATGGTTTTCAGTGTATAGATCTTTCACCTCCTTGGTTAATTTATTCCTAGGCATTTTATTTTTGGATGTTCCTGTAAATAGGATTATTTTCTTAATTTTACTTTATTATAATTCATTTAGCGTATGAAAATGCAAAGGATATTTAGTTATTTACTCATTCATTCATTTATTTTTAAAGATTTTATTTATTTATGAGAAACAGCATGAGAGAGAGAGTGCCAACACAAGTGGGGTGGAAGATAGAGCGAGAAGCAGACTCCCTGCTGAGCAAGGAACCCAACGTGGGGCTCAATCCCAGAACTCTAGGATCATGACCTGAGCTTAAGGCAGACACCCGACCAACTGAGCCACCCAGGGACCTTGCAATGGAATTTTGTCTATTAATTTTGCATTATCCAACTTCACTTAATTCATTTATTAAATTTTAATTGTTCTTGGTGGATTCTTTACAACTGCCTGTATACAAATTATGTCATCTGCATATGGAGACAGTTTTACTTCTTCCTTTCTTACTTGGATGCATCTTATTTCTATAAATTGCTGTGTCTGGGAGTGCCAAAACTGAATGAAAGTAGTGCAAGTGGGCATCCTTGCTTTACTCTTGGTCTTGGAGGAAGCTTTATCTTTTCACCACTGAAAATCATGTTAGCTGTGGGTTTGTCATATATGGGTTCTATTAGGTTCAAGTATGTTTCCTCTATGCTCACTTTGTTGAGTTTTATCATAAATAGATGTTGAATTTTGTCAAAGCTTTATCTATTGAGATGATCATATAATTTTAAAGTATTTTGTCTAAGTTTGCCAATCCTCTCTCTTTTGGTTATCATTTGGGTGAAATATCTTTTTCTCTTCCCTCATTTTTGGTCTATAAGACCTTCCTCTTTTAAATCATTGTAAGTGCTAGTATGTTTCTTTCTATCAGAATATTCTCTCATGTAACTATCATTGAGTAAAACACTGAACAAAGTCCTTGTGCTGCCATCTTGTCTGAGGGAGTATCTGGGTCCCACATATCACCTGGACTGTGGTCCTCTTGCTAGCCAGCCAGTGTGTGACCCAGTTCCCATATCCTGTCCTACAGTCTTTTTTTAAAAAAAAAGTTTATTTCAGGGATAAAGAGCATGAGTGGGAGGGGCAAAGGAGAGGTAGAAAGAATCTCAAACAGACTACTCTGAGCATGGAGCCTGAGTTGGGGCTTGATCCCACGAAAATGAGATCATGACCTGAGTCAAACCAAGAGTCAGGTGTTTAACCAACTGTGCCATCAAGGTGCCTCTACGATCTGCTTTCTCTGAGCACATATGGTGCCACTCTGTCAGTTGGGCCTGCGAGGGAATAGACACTGGGATGGTGTTAAGGAATGAAAAAGTTTATTGGAAAGTAACACCTGTGAAAGGAAAAAAAAAGGGAAGCACAATAGTTAGAGGAAGATGTCAGACCTTGGTGCATGTCAGACAAAACCTTTGCCAGCCTAGCAGGGAGTTTCAAAGTATCAGAGAAAAGATTGTCCATTAGAAGTCAAATGTTTAGGTCATTTTACATAGTTTTGCTGTTTTGGTTGGTTCCACCTTGAGAAGAGTATGCCAGCTCAAAGGTTGAGATATGAAGGAGTAAACATGGAAAATATCAGCTAGCCATACTCCTCATAGTTGGGCAAGAAATCCTTTCTTTCTTTTTTTAAATTTCTTTTTTAAAAAGATTTTATTTATTTATTTCACAGACAGAGATTACAAGTAGGCAGAGAGGCAGGCAGAGAGAGAAGGGGAAGCAGGCTGTCTGTGGAGCAGAAAGCCCAATGGGGCTCAATCCCAGGACCCTGGGATCATGACCTGAGCCGAAGGCAGAGGCTTTAACCCACTGAGCCACCTAGGTGCCCCAAGAAATCCTTTCTTGTAACAGGATGTGAGTCATATATCTCTATACTTGTCATAATTGCGGGTTCCATGAAACACCTCTAATTACAGAAATGAGATAGATGGTGATGATGTGGCCTTTTATTGGAAAAGCTGCAAACATGAATTGTTTCGTACTTGCATCCATTGTACTGTCTATAGGAGCAGGCAACTTCTATTAATGGGGAATTTATCTATTCTATTCTGAAAAGGAGAAATACAAGTTTGTCTAAACTGTAGGAACTTATTCCAAAGCCAAGAGTAGCTGATCAGTACCTATTTTAAGAGATAAGTGTCCAAACATATTTTTTTATGGCAGACTTGCCCATTGAACTATGGGTTCCACCCAAATATGGAATTTTATTTAGAAAAAACCATCTCTAAAATGGAGACATCAGAGGAACTGTTGTTTCTAAAGAACTGAACTGTTATATGCTATAACAAAAAAAGGAAAACCCCCCAAAACTTGTCTTTGATGTAGTCATAGGTACATCTGGATACTCTGTTCTTTGGAGAAACATTTCCTTCTCCATAAAAGCTACTACCACTTTTCCAGCTACCAGTAAAATTTTTTTTTTTGGAGGGGAGTGGAATGTTCTCATTTCTGCTGTTAATAGAGGGAGTCAAAGACTCAGAAAGAACCCTTCAGCAAGTTCTTCACATTACTTTGGGAAAGACCTTAAACAAGTCTGGGTTGTGTGTGCTTTGTCTGCATTGAACCAACTTAGTGGAATTGTTTAAGATTTAAAAATAATCAAAGAATTACTTCACACATCATTCCTCTTTTATCTTTCAGCTACCACACACCTGTCTAATTCTGAGGTTGGATTTTGCCTTCAGATCATTTCCCTGTTGATGTTACCCCTTATTGTTCCAATGATGGATGTGGAGACCAATAAAAGTCAAAGAGCAGCAGTAGGGGAAAAAACCAGTTGTGCATTGGGAAGAGCTTGGGATGGGGGTTATAATCAGAGAGGCACAGATTTGTTTTGTTGGTTATATTTTTCCAAGCATCATTAGAAGAGCAGAGAAGAGAGAACATAGATGTAATTGACATGGATCTCATGTACCTTCTCATTATCTTGGTACTGCCCATCTCTCAATCTCTTCCACCTCGGTTGCTGCTGAGCCTGATCCCACTCACTTGTGATTTCACCCTGTAGGTTTTCCTAACAGATTCCACACAATTGAGCAACTTTCTTTGATCTATCTTAAAGCAGCAGTGGCAGAAATGATAGTAATTCACCTTCTCCCAGGTCTTGTTTTCCTCTCTCCTTTCCATTGAGTCTATGGGCTTCTGCCTCCCAAAGAGCTGTCAGGATTTTTTAAAAATCTAGGCTAAACTGCTAAAAATTACCTAACGTAGGGTTTGCCAGTGACATATGGAATAAGAAGAATACAAACGAGTCAAGAAATTGGTGAGAACATTTCAGAACATCACTTGTAAGACTCAAGTCATATTCCTTATCTGAGAAGGCCTAAATGAGCTCATGGTTTGAAGCTTGTTGAATAGGGAGAGAAAACAGTGGTCAATAGTAGGATAAGGTAGGCAATGAAAATCTGTAGTGGTTGGTTGCAGATTTTTACCCTAAGATGGTAGGATCCCCAAAGCTGTGAAACACTTTCAGCCTCAGATAGATGAATTGTGTTCTAAGTTTTGATGGATCAAATGAGGAATATGGTTCAGACTTTCCAGTTGCAGTAGCTAACCTCCAGAACAGCCCCCAATGACCCCTCCCTCTGGTGTTAACACCCTTGTGTGATTTTTGCCCTTCCACATTTTATGAGGGTTCATCTTTGTGGTCAATTGGATATGGAAAAAGTGATTGTATACTGTTTCCAGATTAAGTTATAAAGTATACTGTGCCTTCATCTTGTTTTCTACCTTTTTCTTCCCTTCCACATTCTCTCTGTTAGGTAACTTGTTTGGTGGAAGTTAGCTGCTATCTTGTGAGTAGCTAATGGAAAAAATCCACAGCTGAGATCTCTTGCTAAGATCCAGATTTGTGAGCTTGGAAGAAAATTATATTTCAGTCATGCCTTCAGATCACTAAAGTCCTTATTCAGCTTGACTACAAAATCATGGGGGACCCTGAGCCAGCACCACCCAGCAAAACCAATGCCTGGATTATTGACCTCAGAGATAATACATTTCTATAATTTTATGCTGATAAGTTTTGAAGAAATGTGTTATGCAATAATACATAATTAATACACTACTTGACCATTAAACACATGGTTGCTCTCTCCTTTTTTATTCTGAATGTATGCTTCCACCATTGCAAGGGTCTTCCTGTTGAAATCCATTCTGCTGGCCATCCCTGTGCCAAAAACTCCAAATAAATAAACCAGCTCTAGGAAAATTTTCTGAAAGTGGTTGAAGTCCTTCCAGACCTCATTAGAAAAGAAAAAAAAACTGTTAAATTCATTTGTAGTTTTCTTTTCTGCCAAGTAGTTATAATCTATTCCTGAATCTGTGGCTCATGGATACCAAATGAAGGTAGATATGCATTATATTTTCCTCTCTCCCACAAAGATGGGATAAAGGCATGGGGCAGAAACTGTGACCTCAGTGCAGTCCTTATTACTGATTTCTGGTAGGTTGGTAGTTCTGTGGGGTGTGGGTCTTTGTAAAAATACACAAATTTGCTGTCTGCCTCATGCAAATACAGAACAGGTTTAAACACTGAAGAAGAGAATGACCCTGAAGTTACAGGTTATTTCTACATGAACCATGTTGTTTGCTTTAGCTTTCTATTGTAGCATAACAAATTAGTACAAAAAGGAGCTTAAAGTAGCAGAGTTATTATCTTTCAGTTTCTGTGGGTCTCTTTTCCTGCTGTAGGTTATCTAGATCCCCTGCTCTTCAAGTCTCATTGGTTGATGGCAGTATTTGGTTCTCAGTGATTGTGGGAATGTGAAATTCAGTTCTTAGAGGGTGCTTACTGTCCCCTACCATGTGTCCCCCTCCACAACATGGTAATTTGCTTCTTCACAGCCAAAAAGAGAGCATTCTATAAACTTAAGGGATATAACATGTTGGTTTGGTGCATTTATATATTGTAATGTGATTAACATTGTAACATTAGTTAACACCACTACCATATCATATAATTATTTTTTTTTCCTGGTAGGAACAATTAAGATCTAGTCCCTAAGCAATTTTTGAGTTTATAGTAATGTGTTATTGTCTATAATCATAAGATTGCACATTAGATCTCTTAAGACTTAGCTACTGGTTGCTTATTTGTACCCTAAAACAACATCTCCCCAATTCCATTCCCTACTCCCAGCTCCTGGTAACTGCCATTCTAGTTTACATTTTTACAAAAGGAAAGAGTTTGGCTTTTTTGGATTCTGCATATAAATGATATCATATAGTATATTTCTTTCTCTGTCTGATTTATCTCATTTAGCATGATGCCATCAAGGTTTATTAATGTTCTTGCAAATGACAGTATTTCCTGTTTTTCACATAGCTGAATAATATTCCATTGTATATTGTATATCTTCTTTGTCCATTCATCCATTGACGGATACTTAGGTGGTTTTCATATTATAGCTACTGAAAATGATACTGCAATAAAAGTGGGAGCACTGGATTAAGGCCTGAAATCATAAAACTCCTGAAGAAAAATAGGTGGTTAGCTCCTTGGCATAGGTCTTGGTGAATTTTTTGACACCCAAAATTGACACCAAAAATAAAAATAACAAAAGCAAAACAAGCAAGTGGGACTATATCAAACCAAAAAGCTTCTGCAATACAGAGGAAACTATCTAACAAATGAAAAGGAAACCTACTGAATATATTCAAGTAAATTTGCAAATTAGTATATGCAAATCATATATTTGACAGGGGGTTAATATCCCAAATATATTAGGACTTATACAACTCAATAGCAAAAAAAAAAAAAAACTGATTAAAATATAGGCAGAAAATCAGAATAGACTTTTTTTTCCAAAGAAAACAAAAACACTCACTTGAAAAGATAACTGACCCCATCTCTCTTGCAGCATTATTTACAATAGCAAGACATGAAACCAACCTAAAAGACAGACAGACAGACAGACAGACACACACACACACACACACACACAGGCATATTATTCAGCCATAAAAAAGGGAATCTTGGCATTTGTGACAACATGGATGGACTTTGAGGGCATTATGTTAAGTGAAATAAGTCAAGGACACAATGCCACATGATCTTAGTTATATGTGGACTCTAAAGAAAGAAAAAAATCTGAACTCAGATACTGAGAACAGATTGGTGGTTGCCAGAAGTGGGCATTGGAGGGTGGGCATAATGGTTTGGGGGAGTCAAAGGGTACAAACTTCCTGTTATAAATAAGTCATGGGGATATAATGTAAAACATGGTGACTACAGTTAATAATCCTATACGCATATCTGTAAGTTGCTAAGAGTAGATCTTTTTTCTTTTTTTAAAGTAATCTCTAGGGGTGCCTGGGTGGCTCAGAGGGTTAAGCCTCTGCCTTCAGCTCAGATCATGGTCTCAGGGTCCTGGGATCAAGTCCCGCATCGGGATCTCTGCTCGGCAGGGAGCCTGCTTCCCCCTCTCTCTCTGCCTGCCTCTCTCCCTACTTGTGATCTCTCTCTCTCTGTGTCAAATAAATAAAATCTTAAAAAAAAAAAGTAATCTCTAGGTTCAACATTGGGCTGGAACTCATGACTCTAAGATCAAAAGTTTCATGCTGTACCAAATGAGCCAACCAGGCACCCCAAGAGAAGAGATCTTAAAAGTTCTCATAACAAGAAAAAAGTTCATAACTGTGGTGATGATGTTAACTAGACATTTTGTAGTTATCATTTCACAACATGTACAAATATTGAATCATTATGTTATACATCTGAAACTAATATCATATGCCAATTATATCTCAAAAACAAAACAAAATGCATGGGGGTGCACATATCTTTTTGATACCCTATTTTCATTCCCTTTGGATATGTAACCAGCAGTGGAATTGCTGAGTCATGTGCTAGTTCTGTTTTTCATTTTTTGAGTAATCTCCATGTTTCCCACAGTGGCTGAAGAAATATGTATTCCTGCCAACAATTTACAAAGGTTCCCTTTTCTTCACATCCTTCCCAATGCTGTTATTGCTTGTCTTTTTCATGACAGCCATTCTGATAGCTTTGAGGTAATGTCTTCTTGTGGTTTTGATTTGCATTTCCCTAATAATTAGAATGTTGAGCAACTTTTCATGTACCTGCTGGCCATATAGATGGTTTCTTTGAATAATGTCTATGACTGTTTTAAAATCAGATTGTCTTTCTGAGTTGTATAAATTTTTAAATATATTCTAAATATATATATTTTTAGATGTTAACCCCTTATCTACTACATGGTTTGAAAATATTTTCTATTGTTTACATTACCTTTTTATTATTTTCATTGTTTCTTTGTTGCAGTGTTTATTGTTGATTAGTTCTGCTTGTTGATTTTTGCTTTTGTTGCTTGCACTTTTGATGTTATCTAAAAAATCATTACCATGACCAATGTCAAGGAGCTTCTTTCCAGTGTTTTCTTCTAGAAATTTTATGATATCTGGTCTTCTGGGTAAGTTTTTAATCCATTTTGAATTTATTTTTGTTTCATAGGGGTCCAGTTTCTCTGCATGTGGTTATCAAAATTTCTCATCACTATCCTTTCCCCACTGACTGTTCTTGGCTACCTTGTTAATGACTAGTTGAGTATACATGTATGGGTTATTTTCTGGGCTCTACAGTCTGTTCTGTTGGGCATTTTTATTTCAGTATCATACTGTTTTAATTACTATAGATTGGTAATATCTATACAATATCCTGTTTTGGTTTATGTCTTCTTCAGTTTCTTTCATCAAGTCTTATATGTTTAATAGTATAACTCTTTCACTTCCTTGATCAAATTTATCTCTTAGTATTTTATTGTTTTTCATGCTATTGTGAATGGGACAGTTTTATTGATTTTTCAGATATTTCATTTTTAATGCATGGAAATGCAACTGGTATCTGTATGTTGATTTTTATATCATGCAACTTTACTGAATTCATTCATGAATTCCACCAGTTTTTAGTCAGGTCTTTAGGGTTTTCTGTATAAAGATCATATCATCTGCAAATGATAATTTTACTTCTTTCCATTTTGGATGTCTTTTATTATCTTTGTCATGCAAAACCACTCTAGCTAGGATTTCTAGAATAATATCATGTTCCTGATCTTAGATGAAAAGCTTTCAGTTTTTGTACTGTTGAGTACAGTATTAGCTGTGAGTTTGTCATAGATGATATTCATTATATTGAGATGTTTCTTCTACACCCAATTTGTTGAGGGATTTTCTTTTTCTTTTTCCAAGTTTTTATTTAAATTCGAGTTAGGATTAACATAATATTAGTTTCAGGTGTAAAATTTAGTGTTTCAGCACTTATATATAACAAGTCTTTCCTTAATCCCCATCACCTATTTAACCAGTCTCTGCTGCTTCCCCCCCCCACACCCACATCGCCTCCAGTAACCATCAGTTTGTTTCTATAGTTAAGACTGTTTCTTAGTTTGCCTCTTTTTGTCCCATTTTTTTGTCTTGCTTCTTAAATTCACATAATGAGTGAAATCATATGGTATTTGTCTTTCTCCAGTGTATTTCACTTCATATAATACTCCTTAGTTCCATCAATTTCTTTGAAAACGGCAAGATTCCATTCCTTTTCATGGCTGAGTAATATTCTATCACATATATTACTTCTTCATTATCCATTCACCATTTGATGGACATTTTGGCTTTTTCCATAATTTGACTATTGTTGATAGTGCTGCTATAAACATTAGGGTGCATGTATCCCTTTGAATCAGTTTTTTTAAATGTATTCTTTGGGTAAATACATAGTAATGCAATTCCTGGGTCATAGGGTAGTTCTATTTTTAACCTTCTGAGGAAACTCAGTACTGTCTTCAAGAGTGGCTGCACCAGTTTTACTCCCATCTACAGTGTAAGAGGGGTCCCCTTTCTCCACATCCTTGCCAACAGCTGTTGTTTCCTGTACCTTTCATTTTAGCCATTCTGACAGGTGTGAGGAGATATCTCATTGTAGTTTTGATTTGTATTTCCCTGACGATGAGTGATGTTGAGCATCTTTTCATGTGTCTGTTGGCCATCTGTATGTCTTCTTTGGAGAAATGTCTATTTATGAGACACTTGGATGGTTCAGTCGGTTAAGCATATGCCTTCGGCTCAGGTGGTGATCCCAAAGTCTTGGGATCATGTACCACACTGGGGTCCTTCCTCAGCAGGGATCCTGCTTCTCCCTATGCCTGCTGCTTCTCCTGATTGTGCATGCTCTCTCTTTCTGGCTCTCTGACAAATAAACAAGTAAAATCTTAAAACAGAAATGTCTATTCATGTCTTCTGCCTATTTCTTAACTGGATTATTTGTTTTTCTTGGGGGTGTTGAGTTTAATAAGTTCCTTATATATATTTGATACTAGCCCTTTATCAGATATGTCATTTATAAACCTCTTCTCCCACTATGTAGGTTGTCTTTCAGTTTTGTGGATTATTCCTTTCACTGTGCAGAAGCTTTTCATCTTGATGAAGTCCCAATAGTTTATTTTTGTTTTAATGTACTCTGAAAACTATGAAACACTGATGAAAGAAATGGAAGACAACACAAATAAATGGAAAGACATTCTGTTCATGGATTGGAAGAACACATATTGTTAAAATGTCTATATTACCCAAAGCAACCTACATATGATTGCCTCAGGAGAAATACCTAGTAAGAAGTTGCTATGACTGATGTCAAAGAGGTTGCTGCTTATTATCTCCTCTGGGATTTTGATGTTTTGCTGTGTCACAATTAGGTCTTTCATCCATTTTGAATTTAGTTTTGTATACATTATGAGAAAGTGGTCCACTGTCCTTCTTTTGCATTTTCTGCCCAGTTTTCCCAACACCATTTGTTGAAAAAACTGTCTTCTTAACATTTGATATTCTTTCCTGTTGCATCAAAGATTAATTGATCATTTAGTTGTAGGTTCTTTTCTGGGTTTTCTATCCTGTTCTTTTGATCTATGTGTCTATTTTTTGTGCCAGTACCCTACTGTTTTGATGACTAGAGCTTTGTATATAACTTGAAGTCTGAAATTGTGATGCTTCCTGGTTTGATTTTGTTTTTCAAGATTGCTTTGGCTATTTGGAATCTTTTGTGGTTTTGTACAGATTTTAGGATTGTTTGTTCTAGCTCTGTGAAAGATGCTAGTGGCATTTAAAAAAATATTTTATTTATTTATTTGACAGACAGAGATCACAAGTAGGCAGAGAGGCAGGCAGAGAGAGAGAGAGAGAGAGGGAATCAGGCTCCCCGCTGAGCAGAGAGCCTGATGCGGGGATCCATCCCAGGATCCTGGGATCATGACCTGAGCCGAAGGCAGAACCCACTGAGCCACCCAGGCACCCCAACTGGTGGCATTTTGATAAGGATTGTATACAAATGTGTAGGTTGCTTTGGGTAATATAGACATTTTAACAATATGTGTTCTTCCAATCCATGAACAGAATGTCTTTCCATTTATTTGTGTTGTCTTCCATTTCTTTCATCAGCATTTCATAGTTTTCAGAGTACAGGATTTTCACCTTTTTGGTTAGGTTTATTGAAGGCATCTTATGGTTTTTGGTGTTATTATAAATGGGGTAGATTTCTTGACTACTCTTTCTGCTGTTTCATTATTGTTTATAGAAATGCAACATATTTCTTTACATTGATTTTGTATTCTGTGGTTTTAATGAACTTGTGTATCAGTTCCAGCAATTTTTTTTGTGGAGTCCTTTACCTCTTTGGTTAGGTTTATTCCCAGGTATCTTATTGCTTTTGGTGCTACAGTAAATGGAATTGATTCTCTAATTTCCCTTTCTGTATTTTCATTGTTAGTGTATAAGAAAGCAACTGATTTCTGTACACTGATTTTGTATTTTCTACATAGAATATCATGTAGTCTGTGAAGAGTGAGAATTTGACTTCTTGCTTGCTAGTTTGAATGCCTTTTATTTCTTTTGTTGTCTGATTGCTAAGGCTAGGACTTCCAGTACTTTTTAATAAAAATAGTGAGAGTAGACATCCCTGTCTTGTTCCTGACCATAGAAGAAAGCTCTCAGTTTTTTCCCATTGAGAATGATAATAGCTGTGGGTTTTTAAAATATGGCCTTTATTATGTTGAGGTATATTCCTTCTATTCTTTCTTTGTTGAGGATTTTACCATGAACTGATGCTAAACTTTGTCAGATGCTTTTCCTGCATCTGTTGAGAGGATCATGGCTCTTATCCTTTCTTATATTAATGTGATATATTACACTGATTGATTTGTGAATATTGAACCACCTTGCAGTCCAGGAATAAATCCCACTTGATGGTAGTGAATGATTCTTCCAGTGTGTTATTGCATTCAATTTGCTAATATTTAAAAAAAAATTACTTTATTTATTTGAGAGCAAGAGCATGAGAGAGAGAGAGAGAGAGAGAGAGAGAGAGAGAGAACAAGCAGTGGGGAGAGGTAGAGGCAGAGGGAGAAGCAGACTCCCAGCTTAGCAAGGAGCCCAATGTAGAACTTGATCCCAGGACCCTGGGATCATGACCTGAGCCTGAGCCAAAGGCAGATACTTAACTGACTGAGCCACCCAGGGCCCTCCACCCCCAATTTGCTAATTTTTTTTTTGAGAATTTTTGCATCCATATTCATCAGGGATATTGGCCTGTAGTTCTTTTTTAATGGAGTTTTTATCTGGTTTTAGTATCAGGGTAATGCTGACTTCGTAGAATGTGTTTGGAAGTTTTCCTTCCATATCTCTTTTTTGAGTAAGTATTAACTCTTTAAATGTTTGGTAGAATTCTCCTGTGAAGACATCTGGCCTTGAACTTTTGTTTGTTGGGAGATATTTGATTCCTGATTTAGTTTCTTGGCTGGTTAATGGTTTCAAGTTTTCTATTTCTTCCTTTTTTAGTTTTGGTAGTTTATATGTCTAGGAATTTATCCATTTCTTTCAGATTGTCCAATTTGTTGACATATAGTTTTTAGTAATATTCTCTTATCATTTGTATTGCTATGGTGTTGGTTGTTATTTCTCCTCTCTCATTTGTGATATTTGTGTCCTTTCTCTTTTTTCTTTTTTGATAAGTCTGGCTAGGAGTTTATCAATTTTATTTTTTTCAAAGAACCAGCTCCTGGTTTCATGTATCTGTTCTATTGTTTTTTTTAATTTCATTTAAAAATATTATTTATTTGACAGATAAAGACAGAGCACAAGCAGGGAAGTGGCAGGCATAGGGAGAGGGAGAAGCAGGTTCCCTTCAGAGAAGGGAGCCCAATGAAGAGCTGGATCCCAGGACCCTGGGATCATGACCTGAGCCAAAGGCAGATGCTTAATTGACTGAGTCACCCAGGCACCCCCTTTTTTCATTTCTATATCATTTATTTCTGCTCTGATCTTTATTATTTCCCTCTTTCTGCTGGTTTTAGGCTTCATTTATTGTTCTTTTTCTAGCTCTTTTATATATAAGATTAGGTTGTATACTTGTGACTTTTTTTTTTTCTTGAGGTAGACCTGTATTGATATGTACTTCCTTCTTAAGAATGCTTTGACCCCTTTATTATATAATAACTTTCTTTGTCTTTTATTACCATTTTTGGTTTAAAGTATATTTTGTCTGATATACGTATAGCCAAACTCTTTTTTTGGTTTCCACTTCTGTACTTTGAGCCTATCTACATCCCAAAAGTTGAGGTGATTCTCTTGTAGGCAGCCCATAGTTGTGTCTTACTTTTAATCTGTCCAGCCTCTCTGCAACATTGGTTAACTCAGACATTGTTACATTAGAGTTATTAGTGATACGTAGGGACTTAAAAATGCTGTCCTATTAACTGCTGCTGCTTGTACATTTTCATTATTTCTTTTGGCCCCTTTTTTTCTGCCTATCTTTGTAAATTGGTGATTTTGTGGTGGTTTGCTCTTCTTTTCTTTACCTTTTGGTCATCTACTCCAGGTTTTTGCTTTGTGATTACCATGAGGCTTCCATAAGATATCATGTAGACAAAATAGTCTATTTCAAGTTGATATGAGCTTCATTTTGCCTACAAAAGCTTCATTCTTTTACTCCCCCTTTTATATTTTTTGATGTCATCATTTATCTCTTTTTACATTGTATGTTTGTTAACTAATACTCTTTTCCACCTTTTACTATAGTTAAGTGGTTAACACCCCCTCCTCTTACAGAATTAGTTATCTAAATGTTTATTTACCTTTACAAATGTGTTGTATATTTTTATGACACTAAATTGCATTTTTAAAAATTTCAGCCTAGGGGCGCCTGGGTGGCTCAGTGGGTTGAGGCCTCTGCCTTCTGCTCAGGTCATGATCCCAGGGTCCTGGGATCGAGCCCCACATCGGGCTCTCTGCTCAGGGAGCCTGCTTCCTCCTCTCTCTGCCTGCCTCTCTGCCTGCTCGTGATCTCTTGTCTGTCAAATAAATAAATTAAAAAAAAATTTCAGCCTAGATAATTTTTAAAATTATTTCTCACAAGGCAGTGCTAGTGGTGATGAACTTCCTCAGCTTTTGATTTTCCAGTAAAGTGTTTTTTTCTCTTTAATATCTGAAGGATAACTTTGGCACATAGAGTTTTCTTGACTAGTTTTTTTTTCCTTTCAGCACTTTGATTATGTCACTCTACTCTCTCCTAGCCTATAGGGTTTCTGCTGAAAAATCTAGTGATAGCCTAGTGGAGGTTCCTTTGTGGGTTAAAATCTCCCCCCCTCCCCCACTCCCTGGCTGCTGTTAGTTTCCCTTTATCTTTGAATTTTGACAGTTTCATCATAATGTGCCCTAGAGAATGTCTTTTTACACCTAATAGAGTGATCTTTTAGCTCTGTGAAATTGGATGTCTGGTTCTCTCCCCAGGTTTGAGAATTTCTGGATTATTATTTCTTTAAATAAAATTTCTGCTTCCATCTCCATCTCTTCTTCTGGATTCCCTATTATTCTAAATATTGTTTTGTCTGATAGAGTTCCATGGATCATCTAAGTGTTCCTCACTCTTTTTCACTCTTTCTTGCTGTTGTTCTCCTCTGAGTTATTTCAAAGTCCTATTCTTTAACTTACTTGTCTGTCTTCAATTTGCCTTACTCTACTGCAGATGCTCTCTGTTGCATTTTTAATATCATTCATTATTTTTCAGATCCAGAATATATGCTTTGTTCTTTTTTGGTAAATATATCATGATTTCACTCCATTGTCTTTCTGATTTTATCTGTAGCTACCTGTATTTTGTAACAACAGCTATTTTCAATTCTTTACCAGATAGAACTCAAACTTCCATGCCAGGGAGCTTGGATATTGAATTACTATCTTTTGGTGGTGACATGTTTCTTTAATTTTTCATGTTCCTTGTAGTTTTGTTTTGCTGCTTTCACTTTTGAAGTAGTAAACACTTCTTTAAATATTTGCTACTTATCTTCAGATAGGACATTTTTCTCATTAGTATTGTTATTAATTGTTTTTTTTTCTCTGCCTATGTATGCATATACCTGTTCCACTCTTGTTCCTCCATATTGTGGAAGAATTCTTAAACTTTTCTGTCTTTTATGGTTCTTAAAACTCATAGGCTGTCTATTGGAAATATCTCTTTTGTTTTCCAAAAGGTATGCTATAGCTCAAGTTTGCAGCTTCTCCCTTGTTCAGAGACTCAGATATTTTGTGAGTGCATTTCCTATTGGCTGGAGCTTGCTTTTATGCTGCATTAAGGAGCACACACCAGCAGCCATCCATGGTGTAGGGGGGAGATGGGGGATTTGCACTTAAGGTATTGGAGGGGGGTGTACATGAGTACTGATAAGGGGATCCTTGGGTGTGGCACTCCCAGTGGCTCATGGGTAGACTTCCTGCTGAGCCCAATCAGCAAGAAATATCTCCCTATAATGCCCTTTCATTTTTTAAATTGTGGTATAATTGGCATTCAATATTACATTAGTTTCAGGTGTATAGCAGTGATTTGACATTTGTATAAATTGTGGAATGTTCAACACAATGAGTGTAGTAACCGGGACGCCTGGGTAGCTCAGTTGATTAAGCGGCTGCCTTCAGCTCAGGTCATGATCCCAGTGTGCTGGGATCGAGTCCCACATCGGGCTCCTTGCCTGGCAGGGAGCCTGCTTCTCCCTCTGCCTCTGCCTGCCACTCTGTCTGCCTGTGCTCGCTCGCTCTCTCTAACAAATAAATAAATAAAAATCTTAAAAAAATTAAAAAAATAAGTGTAGTAACCATTTATCACCTTACAAAATTTATACAATATTATATATTATACTCACCATGCTGTATATTATATCTGATGACTTACTTATTTTATAACTGGAAGTTTGTACTTCTTAATTCCCTTCAGCTCTTTTCAACCCCCCATCACCTTTCCCTTTGCCAACCACCAGTCTGTTCTTTTTATCTATGAGTCTGGGTTTTATTTTTTGTTTTTTAGATTTCACATACATGTGAAATCACACAGTATTTATTTCTTTATATGATTTATTTCACTTAGTACAATGCCCTCACGATTGCTCCTTGCTGTTACAAACAGCAATCGTTTAATCTTTTTCATGGCTAATTTTATTTCAGTGTGTGTGTGTTTGTGTGTGTTCACACATGCTTTACATCTTTATCTGTTCATCCATTGATGGACACAGGCTATTCCCATATCTTGGCTTTTGTAAATAATGCTGCAATGCACATTAGGTGTATGTACATACATTTTTTGAAGTAGTGTTGTCATTTCTTCGCATAGATACCAGTGGTGGAATTGCTGGGTCATGTAGTAGCTCTATCTTTAACTTTAAAAAATATTATTATTTTTTATAATGTTGTGTTAGTCACCATACAATATGTAATTAGTTTTTGATGTAGTGTTCCAAGATTCATTGTTTATGTATAACACCCAGTGTTCCATGCAATATGTGACCTCCTTACTATCCATCACCAGGCCAACCCATCTCCCACCTCCCTCCCCTCTAAAACCCTCAGTTTGTTTCTCAGAGTCCACAGTCTGTCATGGTTCATCTCCCCCTCCAAATTCTCCCTCTTTATTTTTCCCTTCCTTCTCTTAATGTCCTCCATGCAATTCCTTATGTTCCACAAGTAAGTGAAACCATATGATAATTGACTTTCTCTGCTTGACTTATTTCATTCAACATAAGCTCCTCCAGTCCCATCCAAGTTGATGCAAAAGTTGGTATTCATCATTTCTGATGGATGGCTGTGTAATATTCATTCCATTGTATATATGGTACACATCTTCTTTACCCATTTGTCTGCTGAAGGGCATCTCAACTCTTTCCACGGTTTGGCTGTTTTGGACATTGCTGCAATGAACATTGAGTACATATGGCCCTTCTTTTCAGTACATCTGTATCTTTGGGGTAAATGCCCAGTAGTGCAATTGCTGGGTCATAGAATAACTCTGTTTTTAATTTTTTGAGGAACTTCCATAGTTTTCCAAAGTGGCTGCACCAACTTACATTCCCACCAACAGTGTAAGAGGGTTTCCATTTCTCCACATCCTCTCCAACATTTGTTGTTTCTTGCCTTTTTAAATTTTTGCCATTCTAACTGGTATAAGGTAGTATCTCAATGTGGTTTTGATTTGAATTTCCCTGATGGCTAATGATGGTGAACATTTTCTCATATGACTGTTAGCCACTTGTATGTTTTCTTTGGAGAAGTATCTGTTCATGTCTTCTGCCTGTTTTTTTACTTGATTATTTGATTTTTGGATGTTGAGTTGGAGAAGTTCTTTATAGATTTGGATATCAGCCCTTGATCTGTAGTGTCATTTACAAATAATTTCTCCCATTCTATGGGTTGCCTCTTTGTATTGCAGACTGTTTCCTTTGCTGTGCAGAAGCTTTTGATCTTGATGAAGTCCCAAAAGTTCTTATGAATGAAAGGTGAGAGATCACAACTAACACCAAGGTAATAGAAATAATCATCAGAAATTATTAATCAACAGCTATATGCTGTTATGTTAAGCAACCTAGAAGAAATCTATTTTTAACTATTTGAGGAAATTTCATATTGCTTTCCATAGTGCTTTAACCAATTTACATTCCAACCAACAATGTATGAGGGTTCCCTTTTTCTCTATACATCATTTCCAACACTTGTAATTTCTTGTCTTTTTTTCCCCAAATTTTTATTTAAATTCTAGTTAGCTAACATACAGTGTAATATTGGTTTCAGGAGTAGAACTTAGTGATTCATTACTTACATATAACACTCAGTGCTCAACACAACAAGTACCCCCCTTAATAACCATCGCTCTTTTAGCCCATCCCCTGCTCCCCTCCCCTCCATCAACCCTCGTTCCTTATAGTTAATCTCTTATGGTTTGCTTTCCTCTCTTCTTTTCCCCTTCCCTATGTTCCGGTTTTGTTTCTTAAATTCCACATAGGAGTGAAATCGTATAATATTTGTCTTTCTTTGACTCATTTTGCTTAGCATAAAACACACTAGCTCCATCCATGTCATTGCAAATGGCAAGATTTTTTGTTGGCTGAGTAATATTACATTGTGTGTGTATGTTGTGTGTGTGTGTGTGTATCATATATACACACATTCATGCCACATTTTCTTTATTAGTCATTCTGACAGCTTAAGATGACATCTCATTGTGGGTTTTATTTGCATTTCTCTGATAACCAATGACATTCAGCATTGCTTCATGGGCCTGTTGGGCATCTATAAATCTTTGGGAAAAAAATGTCTATTCAGATTATCTGCTGTTTTTAAATTGGATTATTTGTTGTTACTGAGTTGCTTGAGTTTCATATGTATTTTGGATATTAATACCTTATCAAATAAATGATTTGTAAGTATCTTTCTACATTCGGTAGGTTGCCTTTTTGTTTTGCCAATGGTTTCCTTTGTTATGCAGAAGCTTCTAAGTTTGATATAGACCCATCTATTTTTGCTTTTGTTTCCTTTGCCTTTGGAGTCAGATCTAAGAGCACATCACTAAGACAGGTGTCAAGGCACATACCAAAAATGCTTTCTTCTAGGAGTTTTATGGCTTCAGGTCTGACATTCAAGTCTTTAGTCCATTTTGAGTTAAATTTTATGTACAGTGTAAGATAGTGGTGTGTTTTCATTCTTTTGCATTTTGCTGTTCAGTTTTTACAATAACATTTATTGTAGGAACTGTCCTCTCTCCATTGTATATTCTTGCCTCCTTTGTCATTAGTTAACCATATATGTGTGGGCTCATTTAGGGGCTTTGTAATTTCTTTCAATGATCTGTGTGTTTATATGAATACTGTAATATTTTTATTACTGTAACTTTGTAGTTTCATTTGAAGTAAGGGAATGTGCTACCTCCAGCTTTGTTCTTTTTCAGGATTGTTTTGGCTCTTTGGTGTCTTTTGTGGTTCCATGCAGATTTAAAGTTAGTTCTAGTTATGTGAAAAGTGTCATTGGAATTATACGGATGGGATTGAATCTGTAGATTATTTTGGGTAGTATGAATGTTTTAATAGTACTAATTCTTCTAACCCATGAGGATGTAATATCTTGCCATTTATCTGTGTCTTCAATTTCTTTCATCAGTGTCTCCCAGTTTTTGGTGTACAGTTGTTTTTTTTTTTAACCTCCTTGGTTAAATTTATTCCTAGGTACCTTATTCTTTTTGATGCAATTGTAAATGGGATTGTTTTCTTTCTGTTTCTGCTACTTCATTATTAGTTTACAGAATGGTTAAAATCAACAACACAAGGAAGAAGTGTTGGTGAGGATGTGGGGAAAGGGTAATCCTCTTACACTATTGATAAGAATTCAAACTGATGCAGCCACTCTGGAAAATATTATGAAGATTCCTCAAAAAGTTAAAACTAGAGCTATCCTATGATCCAGCAATTGCACTACTAGGTATTTAAAGATACAAAGGGATACCACAGGATACAAAAGTACTCACTTGAAAGGATAAATTTACCCCAGTGTTTATAGCAGCATTATCAACATGAGCCAAATTATGGAAAGAGTCCATCAACTGATGAATGAATAAAGAAGCTTTTTATTAGTCATAAAAAGAATGAAATCTTGCCATTTGCAGTGGTGTGTATGGAGTCAGAGAATATTAATGATAAGTGAAATGTCAGTCAGAGAAAGACAAACAGCATATGATTTCACTCCTATGTTGAATTGAAGAAACAGAACAAATGATCATGTAGGGGAAAAAAAAAGAGAGAGGCAAAGCAAGAAGAAGACTCTTAACTATAAAAAACAAACTGTTACCAGGAGGGAGGTGGGTTAAATAGGTGATGGGCATTAATGGCATTAATTAGTGGAATGTTGTATGTAAGTACTGAATCACTAAATGGTACACATGAAATTAATATTACACTGTGTGTTAAGTATCTGGAATTTATATAATAACTTTAAAGAAGTGCAGTAGATTTTTTGTATTGATTTTGTATTTTGCAAATTTACTGAATTCACTTATTAGTTCTAATAGTTTCTTTGTGGAGTCCTTTGGGTATTCTATATATAGTATGTCATTTGCAAATAGTGAAAGTTTTACTTCTTCCTTTTCTTTTTGGGATGTCTTCTATCTCCTTTTCTTGCCTAATTGCTGTGGCTAGGACTTCCAATACCATGTTGAATAAATTGGGTATCCTTGTCTTATTCCTGCTTTTAGAAGAAAAACAGCTTTTCACATTGAGTAAGATACTATGTGCAAGAGTGAGGAGAGGAATACAAGGAGACTCCCTGCTGAATGTGCAGTCTACCTGGGTTGGGAGTGGTGGTGTCTCAAACCCAGGATCCTGAGATCATGACCTTAGCAGGTCACTCACTTAACTGACTGAGCCATCCAGGCACTCTGGTGTTTGATACTTAAATGTTGGAAGGTTTTTTTATTAGTGATTCATTATCCTTACTAATCTTTCCATTTAGATCTATTTCTTCTATTTCTTCATGGGTCAGGCTTGCAAGAGTGTAAGTGTCTAGGAATTTATCCATTTCACTAGCTATCCAATTTGTTGGCATATGATTATTTATAGTACTCTTTGTTTCTGTACTTTTTTTATTTCTTTGGTATCATTTGTTCTCCCTTTACATTTATGATTACTTGAGCCCTCTTTTTTTTTTTTTCTTGGTGAGTCTGCTAAGTTTTCCAATTTTATCTTTTCAAAGAATGAGCTCTTAGTTTTATCAATCTTTTCTATTGTTATTTTCATATTTATTTTATGTATTTCCACTCTGATTTTAATTATTTTATTCTTTCTTTCTTTCTTTTTAAATTATTTTATTAACATATAATGTATTATTTACCCCAGAATTACAGATCTGTGAATCATCAGGCTTACACATTTCACAGCACTTACCATAGCACATACCTTTGCCAATGTCTATAACCCAACCACCCTCTCCTTACACCCCAACCCCCAGCAACCCTCAGTTTGTTTTGTGAGATTAATAGTCTCTTGTGATTTGTCTCCCTCCTGATCCCATCTTGTTTCATTTATTCCTTATATGAAGTTTGTATTTTTTCTTTTTTCTAGTTCCTTTTAAATGTAAATTATATTGTTAATTTGAAATTACTCTTATTTCTTGAGGAAGGCCTCCATCACAATTAACTTTCCTCTTAGAACTACTTTTACTGCATTATACTGCATGTCCTATTTCAGTTTTCATTTGTCTATAGGTATTTTTTCCTCTCTTTCTTCTTAAATTTCTCCTATGATTGCTCCATGACATAGTAGTTGTTTGGTAATATGAAGTTTAATTTCCACATATTTGCAGCTTTTCCACTCTTCTTGCAATTGATTTCTAGTTTCATACCATTGTAATTGGAAAAAAATGCTCGATATGATTTCAGTCTCCTTGAATTTATTTAGACTTGTTTTGTGGCCTATCCTATCCTGGATAAAGTTTCATGTGAACTTGAGAAGAACGTGTATTTTTTTGTTTTTAGATGGAATGTTCTGTATATATCTGTTAAGTCTGTCTGGTCTAATGTGTTATTTAAGGCTGATATTTTCTTATTGATTTTCTGTTTGGATGATCTATCCATTGTTGTAAGTACGGTGTTTAAATCCCCTATTATGGCATGGGGAGATGGAGAGGAGAAGGGAGTTGAGGGAAATTGGAAGGGGAGATGAACCATGAGAGACTATGGACTCTGAAAAACAATCTGAGGGTTTTGAAGGGGCGGGGGTGGGAGGTTGGGGGAGCCAGGTGGTGGGTTTTATGGAGGTCACGTATTGCATGGAGCACTGGGTGTGGTGCATAAATAATGAATTCTGTTACACTGAGAAGAAATTAAATAAATAAAAAAATAAAAATAAATAAATACTAAAAAAATTGTATTATTGTCAACTTTTTCCTTCAGGTTGTTACTCTTTGCTTTATAGATCTTAGTCACTCTAAGTTATTATGTGATTTATAAATATCTTCTTGATGGATTGATCCAATTTTGCCTTTTATTACAGCCTTTATTTATTTTTAAAGATTTTATTTATTTGAGAGAGAGGGAATGAGAGAGAGCATGAGGCAAGGACAAAGGGAGATGGAGAAGCAGACTCCTCATAGAGCAAGAAGCCTGAAATGGGGCTTGATCCTAGGACCCCAAGATCATGATCTGAGTTGAAAGCAGATGCTTAACCAACTCAGCCACCCAGGTGCCCCTACATTCTTTTTTTAACTTCTATTTTCTCTTATACGATTATAGCTATCTAAGCTTTATTTTTGTTTCCTTTTGCATGGAGTATATTTTTCCATCCCCTCACTTTTGATCTGTATGTGCCCTTGGATCTGAGGTGAATCAGTTGTAGTCAGTATATGCATATGTTTTATTTTTTAATCCATTAAACCACAGTGTCTTTTGATGGGAGAATTTTGTCCATTTACTTTTAAAGTAATTACTGATGGATCTGTCCATTTTTGCTATCTTGTTCATCATTTTATGACTATTTTGTGGTTCTCTGTTTTTTACTCATCTTTTGTGATTTTATGAAATTTTTAGTGTTATATTTAGATTCCATTCTAATTTTGTACCTGTGTATTTACTATAAGATTGTGATTTGTGGTTGCTGTGTGGCTTACATATATCAGCCTATGAATCTAACAGTTTAAGTTGATAGTGACAAGTTTAGACACATCCCAAAACTCTAAATTTTGTTTTCTTGCCACCCCCTGCCTTGTCTCTCTGGGTATTTTGCTTTCCCCTGCTCCCAGATCAGCAAATGATCACTCTCACATATAGTTTAGACAATTTTCAAATTGCTATTTTTTTTCTCTGGGTCTCAGGGCAAGTAAGAATCATGTGAACCCTCCAAGAGGAGAATCCTTGTTTCCTACAGCATTTTGGGGCCCCTGGACACCAGCCCATGCTGGTCTTCCAAGCCAGACTTTCTGGGTCTTGTCTTACCTGTACAGATCCCTGGTGCCAATCCTTGTTCCTCCTGGAAAAGAGCCTGTTTCATCAGACATTTTCCTATTGTATGCCATTGTACTGGGAGTGTTTTTGCATTGTGTGTGTGTGTGTGTGCGTGTGACTGTGTATGTCTTTCCTACTTGCCACCATGTGGTCTCTTTATCCTATGTTGCAGAGAACAGTATATCTAATTTCTAGATCTTTTTTGGAGGGAAATGATCCATCCATATGTAGCAGTAAATTTGGTGTATTTGTGTGAGGAGATGAGTTTAAGATCTTTTATGCTGTCATCTTGGACTGCCCTTCCCCTGCAGATTCCCTTTTTTTTTTTTTTGAAGATTTTATTTATTTATTTGTTAGAGAGAGAGAGAGCAAGCACAGGCAGACAGAGTGGCAGGCAGAGGCAGAGGGAGAAGCAGGCTCCCTGCTGAGCAAGGAGCCCGATGTGGGACTTGATCCCAGGACGCTCGGATCATGACCTGAGCCAAAGGTAGCCGCTTAACCAACTGAGCCACTCAGGCGTCCCTGCAGATTCCCTTTGATATCCTTATCTGCCTGTTTCTTGATTTTTCCCACCTTGTCATAAAGGTTTTGTCTTAGTACTCTGGCTGCCACTTGTGAGGAATGGACTTCTTCAGCAGCATTCTGCACTACAGTAGTTAAACACTCACCACTGTGCTTTTCCTCTGAAGAAGAGGTCAATGCTGCCTGATAGTTCAGCCTATGCAGTGTTGGCTGTGGGTGTGAGGGTAAATTAATTCTTATTATCTCCACTGCATCCAAACTTTTTTCCCCCCTCTACCTCTGTGTGCTGGAATCTCCCTTTGGGAAGGCTGGGTTTGTTTAAGTTCCCTCTCATTTTTGGCAATCTGTCCAGGACAGTGCTCCCTAGGTTTTCCTCTGAGTGTAGTGAGAGAATTTTGGAAAAGTTCACCACACTTCTGTTTTTAAAGCCCAAACTAAGGTCTGTCAGTATATTACAAATGTGCAGGTGGGCAAGACTTCTCCTGAGTACCTTTTCCTATGGTGCTAAATCCTACAATTCTCACAAATACACTTTTCCCCCCTCTGTGGATGGATTAATAATCCTATGTTGAAAAGGTAGCACAAAAGAGAAAACATCTTATGCCATTACCATGCCTATGTCACTTTCTCCAGCTTCTCCATTTAACAGTTCACTTTGGCCTATTCTAAAGCTCAAAAGAATGAATAGCACCTCACAGTGTAATAGTACATCCTTAATGTTGGGGACCTACCCATTAAGGTCCCTATATCCAAATACTTTGCTATCCTAGATTTAGCTAATATTCTCTATTTAGTACATTTCAACAGCCTCTCAAAAGCAGTTTGCCTTCACCTTTGAAGGGACAACAAAATATATTTATCTATCATTCCATGGGGGTACTTCAGAAGTGATGCCATTACACACATTTTTTCTAGAAAGATCTTAACAACATCCAATTTTCTCCAAGAGCATAGATACACACTGTAGAACAAACTGATGAGCTCTTCATCTGAAAAGTTCTTTGATCAACTTATTTAGAGCATAAAAATAATCATAGAGGGAGCTTATAAAAGAGAGCTTGGCCCATACATAGTACAAAGTCCCACCACCTCAGCTGAACTTCTAAAACTTCTAATAACTATTTAAGTTGAGGACAACTCCATCACTGAGACTGTTTTGAAATAACTATTAACCCTGCCAGCACTTAAACCTTTAAAATAAGCCCAACATTGTGTAGGCTTTTTTTGGGTTCTGGAGGCAACATATTCCTCATTTGTAAATTTTCTTTGAGCCTAACTATACTAGTTATCACAAATTGGTTCATCTTAAATAGGGCCCCATATAACAAAAGGCTCTGGAATTGGTCCAAATTACAACATACCTGACACTTCCCAAGAAATTCCTGCATTGTAGAGGTATTAGCAACCCCCTCTCATGACTCCTGTAGTCTCTGGACTACCCCAACAGCTATAGTTGCTAGTGGATTTCTGGTGCAAGAAAATGCCTTCTTGGGCACCATGGTTTACACCATTACAGTGACAATTGCTGCTCACATCTTGGGCTCTCCTAGAGATGGAGGATATCACAGGCCCTGAATCCATGACCCTATGTGCTCAGCTGCCCATTATGCCTTGGGTCATGGAAGCTTCACCCCACAAACTCGGCATGAACACTGAAGTTTCCTGGCTAAAATGGAAGTGACATGTATAGGATAGAGCTAAACCTGTGTGCTATGGTACATCCCATTTGAAAGAGCAGGTAGTCTCCTCTGTTCTCAGTCCCTCACTAGGTGTTACAGTGTTCAAGGAGGCCACTTTTCTCAAAAACACACTGAATACTTGAGTTCCCTTGGCATCAGCTGAGTGAATGGCAAAGGGTGTGTATATACTTTAGAGATGGCAGTGTCATCATTACATGTGATGTACCTCACTGGAGAGCTGCTGCTTTTTATCTTAAACTGGGTCATCTCTGACAAAGAACAGACCCCAAGGGTCAGCACATTGGATAAACTTGAGGCTGTCACCTGAGCACTGGATGTACTGGCCAACTATCAGCCCCATCTGTGAATTTTTGCAGATTCTTTGGCTATTTCCAACAGGCAGGCCAATTGTCTGGCCAATGGCAGCAACAGTAATTCCTTATCCAAAGTTTCCCACTTTGGAAAAACAAACAAACAAACAAAACCTCTGAGAATCTCTTGCCTCACAAATACCCCAAGTATAAATCAAGCCCATACAAGTCTCTGTACATATTAAACCACAGTGCAAGTTCTTATCAAGACACTTTTAATTTTCTTTGAAGTTCTCTATATTATTGAAGTGACCAAAGAATACAAGTTACCTCACAAAATATCCAATGCTAAGCTTTTAAATAAGGTAGTAATGTAACTTTGACCTCCTTTACCGACCTAAATATACAAGACCTTACAGAGTGCTAATAATGGCTTATTCTAGTTCAAATATAATTAAATAAAACATAGCACATTTCAGTCATCAGACATTGGGGTTAAGTTGTAACTAAAATTCTGACTCCATTTATGATACTTGCCTGGTGACAGCTTTCAAGTCTCACTCACTACCATCTTCCATCTTAGCCCATATTCTGTCAAGTCACTAAGATAACTCACCCACTCCCTGCTTTGGTGCTCGCAGGAAATTCAAACAATACAAAGTTCCAGCCTGTGCATGGAAATTATCCCCACATCTCCATCCTTTAAACAAAATGTAATCCATACCAATCTCCCTTCCCTGCTCCATGTCAAACCATTTTTTGACCTGTTTGGAAACTTGCTTTGGCTCTCCCCAGAAAGCGTCATTATGTAAGTAATATACTTTTCATGCCCTTTTCATTTGTGTGTGGTATCATCAGTCTCAACATCCAAGCCAAATTGTGGGTGGCAGGGGGTCCATCCCAGCTCTGAGGATTGCCTACAACAATCCTCTATCAACAATCTACTTGCTTAGGTCCACCAACACTTAAAGAAACCATGAGACATAGAAAATGTGGCACAAAAGAAGAGGCAGTAAGTCTTTTTCTCAAAATCCTTTGATACTATTTTTTGAACCACATGGTCTAACCCAGCAACAAATATCTTCTTGGCAGTACCCTGGTGCTCTGACTTTGCCATATAGTACCAGAGAAAGTTTCACTGGGAAGTTTAATAGTCAGCAAACATTATTTAGAACTATTTGTAGTATTCCAGTATAGGCAACTCACGTTTTATGAAGCTATAGTATTACTGCAGAGGTGAAATGGATGACATCCTGGGAGAATTAGATGGTTATGGACATCTGTTGAATATGAATGAGTAACTGGCTGACTTATGTAGCTTTCTGTACCTAGTTGTGCTATTCATTTCCACCATGGTTCATTCAAGACATTGACAATAGTCCTCAGGGATTCTTGACAGAATCATAGCAAGAATGACAATTGTAATTGTGTCACCACCCATGGCACTCTCACCTGGGCCAAGGGATTACCCAAGATAATACTTCAGTGTCATGTCAAGGAATAACATGGTATATATTTGTTTTTTTATACCTACTTTGCTTCATGTAGTCAGAGCCGTGTATTGCTGTACCAAGATGGTGCTTTCCTGCATGGTCTATATAAAAATTGGCAAAAGTGAAATACACTAACATGAGCACACATCAGAATTTTGTTCCTGCTGCTTCCCCATCTGCAGTAGTAGCTTGTCAAAAGCAGTGATTTAAGCAACATCCCACTGTCCTGGTGGAATATACTTTTCTAGAACATGTATAGTTTAATTAGGGGGTGAAAACAAAATAAAGAAATATTAAGTATTCAGAGAGAAGAGCAGGCTCATTCTTAGGAAATGTTATTTCACAGACATGGTACCATAGTTTTATAGAAATACTGATTCCTCTATTAGGACATACCCAAGTAAGAATTTTATGAAGTTTTTCATAATGAATATTTCCTCAAAAGTTTTTTTTTAATAAAACTTTGTATGCCCATTATAAATATAGGGTTCAATTTTGGAATAAATTCTTTACATAATTTACAAACTGACCTTAACCTTCTAATCAGAACTTTTACTGTAAATATATTTATAAAAATATTTTCTTACAAAAGCAGGAAAATTATTTTAAAAACTTTATTTATTTATTTGACAGAGAGTGTGAGAGAACACAAGCAGGTGGAGCAGCAGAGAGAGAGGGAGAAGCAGGCTCCCTGCTGAGCAAGGAATCCCATTCTTGGCTCAACCCAGGACCCCGGGGTCATGACCTAAACCAACTGACCCACCCTGGTGCCCCAGAAAAATTCTTAAAATAAAACAAAGCAGGGGTTCAATTGACTGAGATCACAAGATTTTAAAGAATAAAGTAAAAACCAATGAAAAAAAGAGGAAGTTGTACAATGGAATCATTTTGTTGTTGTTAAGATAATATTTTATGTTTGCCTTTATTACTTTTTAAATGATGACTCTTATAGAAAAGTGATGCAGCTTTATTATTCATGTTTACTTTTCTGAGGAACCAGTGTTGCCCAGCTATTAAGAATATAGGCTCGAGGTCAATTGACATAGATGAATCCAGAATCTACTACTTCTTAACTGTTCAAACTTAAGTTAATATTAACATCTTTAAGGGTTAGTATGCTCATCTGTAAATTGGAGTTAATGAGGTGTGAATGGATTATTTTA
>ML110113.1:13544-26428 GCA_003697995.1 Taxidea taxus jeffersonii | reverse complement strand
ATATATATATGTACATGTATATAATGCTACTGTCATATATTACTATAGTAAATACTAGGTGTCTAGTATTTACGGAGAGATAAAATCTGACAAAGCACTATCTGTACCAGGAGCGAGTCTCAGGTCATGTTCAAATGAGAACCTAAGAATCTGTAGACAGTAGATCTGCTGTGGGGTTTTTTTTCCCCTGTTTTTTTTTTTTTTTTTTTTACTAATGAAGAAAGAAGAATCACTTTGTTTTTCATAGCTAGACACTGAACTGGAAATGCAAAGTTTTTCAGTAAACATGCATTCATATTTGTTATGAACTATGACTAGTAAAAGTAGCTAAGTTTACCTTTTTAAAAAAAATTCAATAAACAATAGGACAAAAAAGTAAATCTTACAGAACTTTACATTTCAAAGGATGCAGAAAAATAATAACGTCCTTAGTTTAAATGTTTTCCTTATTCATTAGTTTTCTATATCAAAATGTCAATGTAATACTGGTCATTAAATAAGCATATTAGTAATAATTATTATATAAGAAAATTTGGTAAGACTTAAGTCTTTATACTGAGGTGAATTTGATTCTCCCTCATTTCTTGTAATTTATATCATTTAAAATTGTAAAAATGGAAACTGTGAGGAATGTTTTAGCTATTTGTTTACCTGTGCATCTGAAGTTAGCTCTTTTCTTAAAGGATGTGTAGTGATTTCCAAGGTGAAGAGTGGTTAACCCAGTGGCTCCCTAACCACTGAATTCTAAGATGCTCACCTCTGAACAATGGCCAAAATAATTTTGCCATTTTTCAAAGCATGTATCGTTCATGTGCATATGAAGTACACTGATTTATTATAACATCCTAAAGACATTCACAGGAAGCTAATTAGCTAGGGAAAGGAGATAATCTACATAAAGGATTGGCAAACAGATTCCACAAAGGACCAGGTAGTAAATATTGTTGGCATGGCAGGCCATTGAATCTGCATTGTAACTACTCAGCTCTGCCTTGTAATGTGAACACTGTCAGAGACAATACGTAAAGAAATGGTCGGTCTAGATTTGGCCTGTGGACCTTGGTTGCTCACAAGGGTCCTATATGATAGGAGAATAATTTGGATTTCTAATTACCTTGTTGCAATTCTGAGGCCTGTGGCTCCATGAAGTCCTGTAGCTGTATGAAAACTGAAAAAATGCAATCAGTCATCTGGGTACCTTCAGCAAAGGCCAAACATCTGGATGTTTGGACATCTAAAGTTTAAAAAACACCTATTATGTTATCATTATGATTATTGCTAAGCTTTTGTGTACTTCATTCCAAGAATGATCTCAACGTGTTTAAAAAGCTGGAAACAAAATTATACCTTTTTTTCTTTTCACTTTGAATCTGGTATTTTAAAATGAAGGCCAGTGGAGTGAAACCATGTTTCTAGTAAAAGATAATATATGTTTTAATATCAGATGCTGTCTTAAAAGGATCGCAGTTAAAGTCACAGTCACACTGGGTTAGCTTGGCATCAACCAGTTTGCAATTTCAAGGTTCTGGGTTGGACGCCGTAACCAGAGGAGCACACGTGAGAACACACAGAACACACATGAGCCACCATCCACGTAGTTCCCAACTTAACCCCATTTGTGTTCAAATGCTGGCAAAAGAACTTTCAAAAAGAGTCTTTCCTTCAGAAAGAGGGACGGTGCGCAGTCATCCCTTCCTGGTTTTTGTTGTGGCTGATAATCAGAAAGGATAGAAAGAGGAAGATATGTCCTGTAGCAAAACTCTTCAGGTGGTTTCTTCTCCTTTTCAGAATAGTGTTGGAAGGTGAAGCCGGGCCCCATATTGAATTCTAGAATGAAAATAAACCAGCTCTGTTTATTCAGAATCTAGCGAAAATCAGTGCTAAGGATTGTTTTATATTCCTTGCTAGAACACAGTATCTTCGTTTGTTTGTGGCATGAACTCCAGCTTGAATCTCAAAATCCCTTCACACGGTGTTAGAAGCTCCTTGACCGTTATTTTACAGCATAGGAAAAATTGCCTAGAGCACAGGTCTCTGGTTGGCACCAGCCCCGCACCTTTTGCTGCCCGGGCGCTGGTCCTGTCCTCATATTTCTCCACCCCTACCTCCGCCCAGGTACCTTCATTGCACCTGATCCTGGATTCCATCCCTTTCTCTCTCTTCCGAGAATGCTCCATTGCTTACCCTCTGCCTGTCTCTCCTCTCTTTTATTAATCACAAACATTTCAGCCTCTTTCTTCTTAAAGTCTCTCTCTTTCACCCTTTCTCCTTTCTTCCCTCCATTTTCCTTCCTACAGTTCAAGTGCTCTTTTCCCTCCTTCTTCCCTTTGGGGCCAAGTTCCATACAGGAAGCTTCTCCTAGCCCTTGGACCTGCTAGTCTCCTGGACATTTGGGGGCTTCCTCCCTAGAAGTGGATTTCCATTTTCCTGTCAACTGAATTCTCTCTTCTCCATCTCATGCTTTTATTTTTGAGGACTTGATCGCACCGTCGCATCTAGTAATAGCTCCAGATTTTTGCCCCTTCAGGAAGGATGATTGGTCAAGAAAGAGCACCTGGCCCCACACAGGCTGGGGAAGAGAGAATGAATCCCAGGACTCGAATGAGGTCCTTAGCCCTATGGTCTCCATCCTGGTCACAGCTTAATGTGATCTAAGGAGATCTTAGAAAATACTGATGCCTGCATCACCAGCTCCTCCTCAGAAAGCCCGCTGTGATTGATCTGGATTAGTAAACGCTGTAATAGAAGTAAGCTACCGTGCGTGCTATTGGAATGCTGTCTCCCAATGGCAAGGATACTTGGGATTTCGAGTTGCCAGACTTTTAAAGGATCAAAGAAATTCCTCATCCTTCACTCGTGTCCACCAAAAAAGTCAGGGCTGACTTTTCTGAGATTTCAGGGGAGAAGCTGAAAGTGCCTGGGGAAGCCTCAGTTACCTCTTACCCTTCTAACACCTGAAGGAGCTAGTCTTCTAATTTCTCAGTTATGAAGAACTGCAGAGTCCCAGTCTGCTTCCACCTTGGGAATGGACTTGAAGACATGATATTTTAGACCAAGTTCCTTTGGCCACCTCAGTAAAAATCATCTATGGGGTCTGAGGTGGGCCAGCTTTAACCCAATGATGCCTCTCAGAAAGCATGCTAAGGCAGAAGGTATAGACACACTCAGTGAGAGATAGGGCTGCTTTCTGATGAACACACTTGATCCGTCTTTCCTCCTGAGGGAAGTCCTATAAGCCCTGGTTTGTGAAGCCTAGATATTTCTCCATTCCACATTTTAGTGGGTATCTCCAGATAGCATTAATGTTCCAATTGATATCACTCTTCTGTCTCTCTTTCTCTCTCTTTTTCTCTCTTTTTAAGTAGGCTCCATGCCCAGTGTGGAGTCCAATGCAGGGCTTGAACTCACAACCCTGAGCTCCAGACCTGAGCTGAGATCAAGAGTCTGACACTTAACAGACTGAGCCACCCAAGTGCCCCTCACTCTATTTTCTCTAAATGGCTGCTGAGATTATGTAGTAATATTAAACAATACTTGCATGTTGCTTAGCACATACTGTGCTCTGTTCTAAACACTGTGTCTAAACACGGCGATCTATGTATCAACTCATGGATTTCTCACAGCCACGCTATTTGTCTCATTTTATAGCTGAAGAATGAGGCATGCTAAGAGGGAACAGTGGTTCTCAGATGCTGGCGTGCATCAGGAGTCACGTGGAGGGCTTGTGAAAATAGATGGCTGGGCCAGAGTTTCTGGTTCAGGAGGACAGTGGTGGGGTCTGAGAATGTGTGATGCAAGCAAGTCCCCAAGGGTCACTGATGCCGGGGCTGCCATTCCGGGGACACTTGAGAGCCACTGAGATGGGGTGAGCTCCCCAGGGACACGAAAGCTGTAGAGGCTGGATTCCAAACCAGGCCAGCAAGCCTCAAAAGCCTCGATGTTACCAGTGGAACAGTAACTAGATAACACTGATAACGTCTTCCCAGGAAGACCATCCATTTTGCTATAGGCTATTCCTCCTTTTCCACATATAAATGTGCACGCCTGTGTACGTACTTGCACACATGTGGGTGAAAAGACACAGGTAGGTCACAGCCGGACGCTCCACTGAGTCCAGCTGTGGATCAAGGGAGAATAACCATTAGCGGATTCTTGAATCGGTCTTATACTTACTTGAGCAATTATCACCGTTGGTTTGTTTCAATGACTTCTCTGAGCTCGTCACAGTCATTACAGCCTGTTATTGGGAAATAATGGGCTTGCGTTTCCAAGGCACATGCAATCTCACACTTACTTTTTAGAAGTAAATGCGACCCTACAGTGTGACATAATGACAAGTGTACTTAATACACTGACATTATAGATTCCTGGTCGTCGATCCCAACCTCTCACCGGATTCCTAAATCTCTGGGGTCTGTGAAGGAAGGGCAGGCAGCCACGGCCCGGAAATCTGCCCTTTTCTGACTCAGTCGTGGTGGGTCTCCCCGTTCGGGAGTCCTCTGCCACACAACCCCCCAGCACTGCCCTCCTGTGACCTCCCTCCTCTTAGACCTGTGCCGGCCCGTGACACAGAAGCCTCGCCCGTGCTTCGCAGGGACCATTCAGGTACAAAGCCGCCACCCCAAGGGCCGTAGTCCTCACTTCTTCTTTTATTATGTCCCGTTAGCCCAATACAGTTCCCATACGGCGTCCTCTGATTCGTTACTTCGTGCAACACCCAGCGCGGAGCCTTCCAGCCGCCCGGGCCTGCGGTGGTCCGCGATTTCCCGGGCACCAAACCCGCGTCCTGCGTGCGCCCACCTGCCGCGGGGGCGCTGGGACCCGGGCAAGCTCCTCCTCAAATACAGGGTCGCCAAGTCCACGAGATGCTCCGGAGGGTCCCCGAGAAAGCGAATCCCAGGCCTCGATGTGCAAACGCTTGCCGAGGCTAAGTGTAAATCACTTTTACTGGCCGTTGCCCAAATACACCCTGAAAACGTTTTGTTCCCACCTGGCTATGGCTCATTTCCTCGGACGCAGGGCTGGGGACCCCCTGGCCCTGCGTGGGGATGCCCAAGTTTTTCTTTAGTTTTGGTTGTGATTGTGGCGCCCTCTGCTGTTCGCCGGAGTTCCTAACCTCTGCATTTTCCAAGAAAACGCCCCGAGCCCCTTTTTACCGGTGTGGCCTGGTCAGAATACCACAGTCTCACCTACTGACTGATTTCTGCTTTTACGTTAGAGCTTTGAAATCCACGTAACAGAGGAGCTCCTGGGTCCTTGCACGTAACAGAGGAGCTCCTGGGTCCTTGCACGTAACAGAGGAGCTCCTGGGTCCTTGCACGTAACAGAGGAGCTCCTGGGTCCTTCCAGCACGTTTTGAAAACTGCTATCCTGATTCATAAGCTCTCAGAGCTTGAAGACGCTTTTAAAATCCCCAGCCCCGTCTTTTCGCAGACGTGGGACCAAGATTCCGAGAAGTTCGAAGAGTTTCCAAGAGGCCTAAGTAGTGTCAAACCCGTCTGCAAGTTTCAGATGTGAACCTAATTCACTGCGATATGTTTTTATTTTAGTAAATCAGATATATTAATTTTGGAACATGAGACATCATAAACTTTCAGGGGTTTTTAATTTTAAGCCAAAATAAATAATAAACATTTAGTTAAAATTTTGCAGTAATTTAATTATTTTGGCATCTATGTAATAAAATCCATAAGCTATGATGGATGCCTTAAAAGTCCAATTTTCAATGTTTATTTTCCGATGTTTTCTTGTATGCTTGCTCATGCAGCTTCTGACAGAAGTCAGTATATTCGTGGAATTGTTGTGGCCACACTCATTTGTATATGATTACTAGAAAACAAAGGAAATTTGGAATTTGCCCATAAATGTTCTTATTGTCTGAACTGGATCCAGTAAAATCATCTTTATTTGGTAAAAAAATATATATCTATGACTCCATGTGGAATAGAAGTTCTCGATCCAATAAAACACCACATATGTTGCTGTAAAATACTGAATAGATCCTACAACTCCTAACTAGAGTAACTTTGCAATTTACTTAAGTAGAATTGTTTGAGGCTTTCCCTGGATTCTAGCCAAGCAAAGGAAGGAACACACATGCCTTTGAATGACATAGACATGTTACATTTCTATCAGAAGTAGAAGGTATTCCAATTCCTGTTGCAAAACATAAAGCTTTGGAAATTTTATTTTAAATGTTTTCTAATTTCTGAATTTTTATCCATTCAGGTCAGGGGGAGGCATTAGCATCTTTTTTCTGGATACTATCCCAGCTGCCCTGAAATTTTACTAAATCTCTCATTCAAAAGATTTGAAATCCAAATAAGTAAAAAGTAGGTCCATCTAACAACGTAAGTTATAGAAGTAGAACTAGAGTCAGGGGATTGTGGCAATTGTTGACCTCAGTTGTCCCTTTCTGGAGATGAAAAAAGGGAGAAACTCGGCAGTTCATGACTTGTCTTAGTAAGAAACAAAACCAAAGCAAATTCAGGTCTTTGTTTCTGAGCCCAGTGCTCATTGCTCTCTGCCTAAAGTTCATGATCCTAGCCTCCTTACAGAACTTTCCTTGAACTTAAAATTGTAAGAAATGTGCTGTGGAAGCTTAATGACACTGTTCACATTTCTTCTTAGTTACCAGGGGCCAAGCGTAGAATAAGACTGTCTTGAGAGTAAAATTAAATGTGCCAAAGTCAACACTTTTCATTATTTCTGCTCTATCTGATCGACATCTGCCTCAGTCCATCCTTTTGCAAAGTTTTTATTTCCTACTCCTTAGCTACAAATGAACAGTTGAAAACACTGCAGAGAATGCACATTTCAAAATACTTTGAATTCTGCTCATTTAATACTGAATGTCTAAAGTGGAGAGACTCTTACAAAAAGCAGATGAGATTTTACGACTTCAGTATTTAGAGAAAATAGCAGTTATATGTATTTCAGACTTTAAGTAGAGGGTGAGGAAAGGTAGTCCCACTGTTTTCTGTGATCTTCTCTTTGCTCTGTTCACTGTGCATGAAGACGTAATCTTGTGCCTATTTATTTCAGCATCCGAAAAAATAATGTTAAAAAACCAAGAGGACTGGGGTTGCCTGCCTGGTTCAGTCAGTGCATCACACAGCTCCTGATCTTGGGGTTTTAAGTTCATACCCCACATTGGGTAGAGATTACTTAAAAGTAAATTCTAAAAATAAATAAATTAATTAATAAATAATAAAAATACAAGTGGCCTGAAATAACAGAGTATAACTGTGTTCCTTATAGTAGTCTCGATATTGCAAATGGCCAGACATTCTTCTTTGGGCTCTCCCTATGGCCTCATTTTTTTTTAAAGATTTTATTTATTTATTTTAGAGAGAGAGCACAAGCAGCAGGAAGGGGTGGAGGGAGAGGAAGAAGCAGACTACCTGCTGAGCAGGGAGCCCAACTCCATACCATACTGGATCTAGGACCCTGAGATTGTGACCCAAGCCGAAGGCAGACGCTCAGCTGACTGAGCCACCCAGGTGCCCTTGGCTTCATTTTTTTTTACTGAGAATGTACTCAAGGAAAGATGGATCCAACTGCCTAATGAAGATGAGAAGCAAGGTTCTCTCTGTTTCATTCTGTCGACTTTACCCACAACATCCTTCCCAGTTGCCTATTTGCGGAATACTTCCTCGTTCTTTAAGCTTTAAGTCAGCCACATCTCCTCCTTGAGGGCCTTCCTGTAATCCCCTAATTTTGAGATGGATAGCCCTGCTCTGGTCCATATTTACATTTTATGGGGCATCTGGCTGGCTCAGTGAGGAGAGCATGTGACTCTTGATCTCAGGTTGTGAGTTCAAGCCCCACATTGGAATGGAGCCTACTTAAAAAAATAAATAAATAAAAATAAAATTTGATATCTTATATAGCTACTGGGTCTTTCTCTACCCTAACATCCAGTGTGTTGCATTTAAATTATTTATTTATGTGTCTTTCTTCTAGATCTGACATGTAGGAGGTACATGGTACATGAACTTATGTTAAAACAGAAATCTTCATTTTGGCAGTTGCTGGGGCTCATTTAAATAGTTTCTATCAAACAAATAGCAGGTCAAATTATTTGGCTATCAAAGGGCATACATTATAGCCAGTTTATCTTGGAAGGCTCACCCAAAATTTAATTGCTTTAAATTCAATATTCTATGAGTGTTTTAATGGCCGAAATGGGCAATTGGTAACACCTGCTGTGCATATTTTCCAAACTAAAAGTATATAACAATACTCCATGCCAGAGATTGTTAAGGACCTTGACTGAGCGTCTGTCCTCATGTTCGAGCAGCTCAGAACTGTTTCCTATGGAAAACCTTGGCCCTGCGCACCCTCACATGACAGGAAGACATCAGAGGGTCCAGGTTTAAAGTACTTGATTTCATGTGAGAGTGTTTATTTCTTTGAGCTTCCCTTTTCTCACCTGTAAAACAGAGATAATAGCTACCTCGTGAGGTTATTGCAATAGTTAAAAACACATAAAAACACACAAGGGCCTGGCATGGTCAGTGTTGTGTGTGTGCTTTGGCTGGCTGTCATTATTAATATGCAATTAGGTTAACGTTGCCAGATTTAGCAAATAAAAATGTGGGATACTCAGTTAAATTTGGTTTTCCTGGGAAAATAGGCATCATTTGTTTATTACAAGGATGTTCTGTGTGATATTTGGGACACACACACCTTATGAAATCATTTGTTACCTGGAATTCAGATTTAATTGGGTGCCCTGGATTTAATCTGGTTAACCCTAGGTTGAGTGAATGAATAAACCGTAGTTGAAGGTTCGGAATGTAATTTTGTAAAGAGTTGGTTTCATCAACTGAAAGAAAGGTGTAAATCTCCTCCAGCAGGAGCCTTCTCCAAGAAACACCTTCTTGAGACAGATTCCTGGACTGTTGCCCAGTAGGCTCAGATGATGAATAAGTTAGGTGCCCGGAAGTGGATCAGGAATTGTGGGTGAACCAACCACTCAAAGTCTCAAAGTCTGGGCCTTCTGCTCAGGTGTAGTCTTGAGTTGAGTCTCTTTCTGACCTGCCATGGGCATGTTGGAAAGGCCAAAAGGAATCACAGCAGAAATTTTGTGTGTGTGTGGTGGGGGGGTTGGGGGGGCGGGGATGTTATGTTAGTCACCATAAAATACATCGTTAGTTTTGGATGCAGTGTTCCAAGATTCATTGTTTATGCACCACACCCAGTGTTCCATGCAATACGTGCCCTCCTTAGTACCCACCACTAGGCTCACCCATTTCCCTTGACCCCCCACCTCCCCTCTAAAACCCTCAGTTTGTTTCTCAGAGTACACAGTCTCTCATGGCTCCTCTTCCCCTCCAATTTCCCCCAGTTCATTTTTCCTTTCCTTCTCCTAATGCCCTCCATGCTATTCCTTATGGTCCACAAATAAGTGAAGCCATATGATGATTGACTTTCTACCCTTGACTTATTTCACTCAGCATAATCTCCTCCAGTCCCATCCATATTGATGCAAAAGTGGGGTACTCATCCTTTCTGATGGCTGAGTAATATTCCATTGTATATATGGACCACATCTTCTCTTAAATAGAAGATTGTTACCTGACTAGAAACACCTTCACTGGATCTGAGAAAGAGGTCAAAAAAATGCCATGGAGACCCCATTCATGTTGGCTTTTCTACCTGCTTAGTACTTCTTGATTTGAGGAGTTATGTGGCCTTAGAGTTACTAGAATTTTTAATGAAATAGCAAAAAATGAAGCATGAGAAATCATTGTTAGTAATATAACTAATTTGAATAGTGATTCATGACCTTCAGAAACTTGGGCCATTGCCCTGGATTATTGGGTTTTAATAGAGCTTGCTTTCTTCAGTTGCATTAACCAGCTCAGTAAGTAATGGGGCATTTTCATATCATTATTTAAGAGTGACCCTAAGTTAACTCTCCAAACTTCAGAGCCATCTTAAGTCTTTCTATTTGCCCTTGTCATTGTAGTAATTGTCTTTGATCTTTTTAAGGTGGCTCATTGATTGCAATTTTTTGTCTGTTTGCTAAGCCATTTAACCCTAGAAATTTATAACTGCAAAAACTATTAAATTTGTAGATTTTTTTATTTTTTTAATTTAAGCTTTTTTATTTAAACATATAATGTAACCCCACCACCCTCTCCCCCCACCACCCCCCTCAGTTTGTTTTATGACATTAAGAGTCTCTTTTGGTTTGTCTCCCTCCCAATTCCATCTTGCTTCATTTTTTCTTTTCCTACCACCTTAACGCCCACCCCCGTTGCATCTCCACTTCCTCATATCAGGGAGATCATGTGATAGTTGTCTTTCTCCAGTTGACTTATTTCGCTAAGCATAGTACGCTCTAGTTCCAACCAGATGGCCAACAGACACATGAAAAAGTGCTCCACATCACTGGGCATCAGGGAAATACAAATCAAAACCACAATGAGATACCACCTCACACCAGTCAGAACAGCTAAAATTAACAAGTCAGGAAATGACAGATGCTGGCGAGGATGTGGAGAAAGGGGAACCCTCCTACACTGTAGGTGGAAATGCAAGCTGGTGCAACCACTCTGGAAAACAACATGGAGGTTCCTCAAAAAATTGAAAATAGAGCTACCTTATGACCCAGCAATTGCACTACTGGGTATTTACCCTAAAGATACAAACGTAGTGATCCGAAGGGGCACGTGTACCCGAATGTTTATAGCAGCAATGTCCACAATAGCCAAGTTATGGAAATTTGTAGATTTTTTAAAAAGCTTTCTTATATTCTTGAAAAGTTTGCACCTGGTGTTCAAGTGTATTTGAAATCCATATTTCAACACCAATTCAAGAAATAAAGGGTCAAAAATAAAACATGGATTTTTTTTTCATTTGTGCTTTTTTTTCTAACATTGGGAGTCACCCAAGTAACATATGGTAATCATTTAGGATTCTGAATCATATATAATTACTTTCATTTTAATAGCATTGGCTCTCTTTGCTTTAAAATTCAATTCACCAGTCGGCAGATAAGTTTGCCAGTGGACACTCAGTCTGTATTTTCCTAGAAGTGCTCCTAAGAATATATGAATTGTTATCCTATAGTGGCACCATAATGTTGGAAAGTTGAACATCAAGGTTTGCTTTTGAAATATTATTTTCTTTAGAAAAAATAATAGTATGTGGCACTTGGATATTTCCCTTGTAAAAAACCTAAAAACTGGTTGTGCTTAGGTTTCCCCTTTTCTGTTAGTGTAATACAGTTATTTTGGTAATTTAAAATAAAATCAAAACCAAAATCATTGACGTCTTGAGACTTCTCCAGAGAGTTACATGTTGGGTTGATAAACGAGTGAAGGTGCCCTCATGTAGCATAGTTTCTCGCCATAGCTCTCGCTGCTTAAGACCCTCCCCTGCAAAGCCACATTATCCTAAAGCCAAGAGGCTTTTGCTTCAGGGCCCACCCCTACCTGGGGCCTTCCAACATCCCGGGAGACATCTTGAAATATATTCACATAGGCTTCAGAAAAACTTGCAAAAATAGGGTATTTTACCACAGTCAGGTAAGACTTCAGTCCTTCAATCTCCTTTCTTCTCCAACTGGAAAGAAGACCTCCAAATTGTGCAAACTTCAGGCCCCACTAAACCGGGGTCTACCTCTCTTTCCATGATTTAGCTTATTGTGTTAACTACAGATCCTAGATTACAAAGTGGGTTGAACATTTTTTTAATTATGTTTGTTAGTCATGTGTTGACCTTGGAACCTGGTTTTTTCACTCTCAACTTTGCCTCAAGGGCGAGTGGGTGATCGCCAATTCCTCATGCTTCCTCTGGAGCCCAGTAGAGCTTCTCCCAAGCGGGGCTCCCTCCTGCATCCTCTCTTTCTTTACTCTTAGGGCCAACTTTCCTCGGATCTTCGCACCCAGAGAAATGAACCAGGAAGTTCTCAGCCCTGGCTTCTAGCTCTTTCTCAGAATCTGAGGACAGAAGATGAAACACAACGGTCAACCTTAGCACAGATAGATACCTTTCATAAAATACTGTGATTGCAGTGCTAACCAGAATCAGTAGTGCATGGCTGGTGCTGTTATGGCGTGGGTTGGGATCAGCCTTCGCCCACCCCTTGCCTGATTGAGTAACTGTGTGCAGCAGGATTTGATGAGGTGAAATGAGGACAAGAGAAGAGCTTTGTTAAGCAGGGAGAAGTGGGGGAGCTCCATGTGCTTTCACCCTTGCCTGGGTGCTCAGAAGCTCAGCACCATGTTTTCCGTTCAGTCACGTTACTGACATGGGGATGTGGCAGGTGTTGAAGCAGGAAAATTCTAGAGCCAGACTTCCTGACTTACTACCTGGACTCCATTCCTTTCTTGTTACATCAGCAAACAGTGTAACCGCTCTGGACTCCACTGTCCTCATCAGCATAATGGGGTATATAGAGATACCTCCTATAGAAGGATAAAGAGGTACTTCGTAGGGAAATCCTGAGGGTTAAATAAGTAGACATAAGACATGAAACACCATAATTGACATATGGGAAACACTCATGAAATGTCAGTAGATGCCGTGGTCACCCTTAGTCCAGATTACCTGCTGCCATCATTTCTCTGTGTTGATTCTAGAATTATTGGTTTCAATGATATAATCTAAGGCCTTTGTTATGACCACATCAACTCATTTTTCAAAATAAGTGCGCCCTACATAAAATAACATAAAAGGTACTTATAAGATTTCTTTTAGAAAGTATCTGTTTTATACAAATACCAAATCATTAGGTTGTACACCTGAAACTAATATAGTGTTATATGTCAATTATACTCAATAAAAAAATAATAAAATAAAATGAGGAAATAAAGAAGTGTCTGCTGGAGTTGAGCAAAGCACATAGCACTCTACTATGGTAAAATGCA
>ML110113.1:0-13144 GCA_003697995.1 Taxidea taxus jeffersonii | reverse complement strand
AATGCTCTGTAGTATTTCTATTTGGAACAGAATCTAAGTCAGGATGTAGCCCCAGGACACACTGACCCCACACCCAGGGAGCTGGCCTAGTGTTCCCCAAAGTACAATTCAAGGAACAATGGCCTCACAGGATATCAGTGTAATTCCTGGGAAAGAGACATGTGTTTGAATGGATTTTTATATGATTCAGATATCCTAGGAAACACTAAGACATTTTCCTGTCCCACACGGAACTCATAAAAACTCTAATAGGCTAATAATGCACAGGGTGAGTCTAGAAGTCTGTTTCTGAAATTGTGTTCTCTGGAACTCTGCTAGGATACATCGTTCTAGTATCACACCAGGCTGCTGTTATGGAGGGCGGTGAGAATACTCCCTTTGCAGAAAGCGATGTAAATTCTCAGAGGATGGTGGGGCAGAGCTGTCAAAGAGAAGGGTGTTGGGGAGGCTGGGATGCACATAACACCTTTCATTAGGAAAGAAGATAATAAACATCTGTGTATACACATGGCAGCCCCATGTTTTGCGCGACTCATCTATTTACAAAGAGATGGTCCATCATCCTTGCTCTGCGGGTGTCCGTGGTCCTTTTTCTATGTACAATCCCTCAGGACCCCTACTGTCCTTTCCACCCTAATCCTTGGCCTTCAGGGTAAGAAAGCAGCTACCAATCTTAACATAGCCCTCCCTGCTCCAGAATTTATGGGATAAACTCTATGTTCTAAATATTACAGGCTGAGGTTAATAGAACCCACACATCTTTCTTCTTCCTAGAAGTTCCAAGCCTTTCTTGTGCATTTAAATTATTCCAGTTCTCAAGATTGTTGTCTCTGCTATGAATTTCAAAAACCTATTTGAAGCTCCTTGGTATTACTCTTTTCCTGAGGGCAGGTTGTAGAGGAAGCTATCTAGCAGCCTACATAGTGCGGCAAAGGATCAGAGAAGCCGTAACCTCAGAGAGTAGCAGCCTTGTCACATCCTAAAATATGATTTTGTTATATCTGTTTAAAGGTTATTTTTACAAATCCTAGAAATCACATTTACCAGGGAGTAAGACAAGCAATAAAATCATTTGTTCCTTAATAAACATCAGTTTGTTATACCTCAGCGTAAAGTTATGTATTCAAAAGTATTTGAATAATTCTCAGAAGTATGATTGAAAAACATCTTGATTCCATGTTGAGTCAATGACCTTTCTTAATATAAGGCACTCAGATTAACTGTCATGAGAACAGCTAGTTCAATTAAAGAAGTTTTTGCAAGTGGAACAATGAAAAAAATACACTTGGATGATAAACACTCTTGAGCTTATAGAAATTCTCTCTGTCAACTCTTAACTATAAGAAAGAAACTGAGGGCTGCTGAGGGGAGGAGGGTGGGGCTGGAGTAACTAGGTGATGGGCATTAAGGAGGGCATGTGATAGGATGAGCACTGGGTGTTATATGCAACTGATGAATTATTGAACTTTATATCTGAAACTAATGATGTACTATATGTTGGTTAATTGAATTTAAATTTAAAAAAAGGAAAAAAAAATCTCTGTCCAATGCAGAGAGGAACCGAGCAGGAAGAGATCTCAGAAGGTTTTATCTAATACATGGAATGATTGAATCAAAATCTATAGGAGCCCCTGGTGAGTTATTTATTCTTCTCTGCTGTAATAGACCAGCTCCACTATCTCCCCTATTAATTAAATTTCAGCAAGTCTCCTTTTCTAAAGCAACGGCCACACAAGGCTAGTCTTCCCAGTCCTAATATTGACTTGCTACCAGTTAGACCAGGTTTTGTCATTGGTTCCTATGATGAAGGGAAACCCATACTCAAGTTCAAGGAGGTTGGTTATAACAGTGAAAAGGGAGGGACGCCTGGGTGGCTCAGTTGGTTAAGTGGCTGCTTAACCGACTCAGGTCATGATCCCAGCATCCTGGGATCGAGTCCTGCATCGGGCTCCTTGCTCAGCAGGGAGCCTGCTTCTCTGCCTCTCTGTCTGCCTGTGCTCGCTCTCTCTGACAAATAAATAAATAAGATCTTTTTTAAAAATTCATAATTCTTTAAAAAAAAAAAAACAGTGAAAAGGGATTTGTTTATCTTCCCACCCAGGTCAAGAATGTCACCTTCAACTTGTCACTTTTCCTCCTTTGCATCTGCTTTTCAGTGCTGTCTGGGAGGAAGTGCATACATGTGCTAAGATTTTCATGATGTTATTAACTACCTTGAAATGATAATTTTCATTCAAAATGTATATTTTGGTAACATTCTTCATAGGGAAGATCTGGTCCCTACTCTTAGAAAATAGCAGTCGTGCTTTCTTGCATCAGAAATATCTGGGTGCCATTTTCACCATTTAGGTAATTTATAAATTACAAAATGACCATCTGTAAATTAAAAATTAGTATCTTTTCTTCATTGTACTTATTAATCTATCTTTAGTTTCCAAGAAGACATTTGCGAGGAGTGAAGAAAAGTTTTACAATACTTGGAAATAAGGCAAAGTGAGGTAGCATATCATTTTGATGCCAATAGGAACACTGTTTAACAAGTTCACCCAAGGATTATATATACTTGTTTAGGAAATGTCACTTTGTTTGACTCACAAGTATTATTCTCTAAAAGCCTAGGCTCTATGAAATTATTTATATTAATGTGTACATTCCTGTCCAGTCAAATGATTTCTGTCTGCGGAAAACATATCTACCCCATACAACACTGCCAGTTGTACGTCTGATAGAAATCTTGTTACAGAATTATTTTCTCACCACCTATATAGTTTCATTCTCTTTTGAATCCATCTTGCAGGTTCCCTTTAAAAAGTTAAAGAAATGTTTTCATTTGTTCATTCCATATTTATATGAAAGTCATGTTTTTTTTTTTTCATTTTTAAGGTTATACTTTGGCACAAGTAGTATATAGATTTTTGTAAAAATATTTTTGTCTTCCATGAAAGACGCATGACTAAAACAGATAAAAGTATTGCTGTTCTGAATCTGGTGGACCAGAACCACTCCAGCCAACCTTACGTGCATAGCTCCTGATTCTGAATCCTATGACCTTAACCGGCTTCTCTTTCAAGTTCAGATAATGGCTCCACACTTAGAAGCTGTGTGAACCTATCAGAATTCTCAGTCCTTCTAGGCCTCCATTTCCCCCTAACAGTGTGTGTTTTCTAGCCTTGAGGCTGAAAGCCTGGCCTTCTGGAAGTATGCAGATGGCAGAAATGCTCCTTTCTCAATAAGATTTACATCATGCAAGTGATAGCTGTAAAGACCTAAGTAGGCAACAGAGAAATTAGCAAATTCATTGACTACTAATTTGCTTTTTCTTGAATTCCAGAAGTTAAATGTTAATTACATTTCAATAAGAAATATTCCTAAGTAATGGAGCGGAGCCGCTCACTATAAACTAGCTACATTTTTTAAGGGTCATCGTGCTTGGCAATCAAGTCATGATTTATCAGGGATACATACCATTAGCTTCTTTCAGATGTACATAGTGGGTAACTTATGAGGCATTGCTCTGCCCTTTTAGTAAATATTCTGATGTAATGCTATAATTTTTAAGGAAGCCAGAATTAATAACCAATCATGGCTATCACCAGCTAGATTTGCACTCAGGAAAGAAATGAAATGGTCTGTGTTTTAATTCCAATTTCTTATGGCATTTTCTACTGTATGTTTCTTGTGTAAAATGCAAGAAGGAAATATGAACAGAGCAGTCTAACGGTTAGATCTTGGATGAGGAAACAAAATCTTATTTGGAATTCTAATAGGTAACTGTATTATTATGCAGAACTATACAATTATAATGTATAATAGAAATATCAGAATCATGCAGACAAAAGATATAGAGGGCATAGTGATCTTTTTTTTTTTTTTTATGGAATGTGTACAAAACATTTTACTCGACTCATCATTTTCAGCTTCACAATGACCCTGAAGACTTGGGTTTTGTTTTAAAATACGGGAAATGGAGAACCAGACTAAGTGAGTGACTCAGAATCACCCAGTCCAGGATGTGGTAGGGAGGACATTGGGTGCAGGTCTGTGTGACCACAAAGCCCGGGATCGCTTATTACAACACAGGAAAACAGCACTGAATGGAGAGGTTTCATACTGCAGTGGAAACCTGTACATTACATCACAGGACAAATCATCATCATGTGCTTTTGCTCTGTATAACAGATCCTGTCACCTTTGTCAGGACTTTATTTTTTTTGAAGTAGCTGTAGCCTTTGGGGTTTTTTTTGGAATAATCTATTTTACAGCACTCTGGGTAATTTTATGACCTGCATGTAGCTAAAGAACTCTCATGAGGACTTGGGTCACAAAAATACTTCAGTTTGGACCCAGAGATATTTATTTTCGGCTAATACTTACATAGGTTTTAAGATGTCCTCACCCACCAATAACATTCATTCCCTCATTCAATAAATTCAATACTCTTTGCTGCTGGGGACTATTGTAGGTGCTTAGGATATCACGGCGAGCAAAATCCAGATGGTCTGTGCCCTCATGGTCCTTATCATTGCCCAATAGTCTATCAATTTTATTCATTCATTTATTCTTTTATCCAATATTTATCACACACTTCTTATGTGCCAGAAATTGTTTTCAGAACTTTGAAATATATCAGTGAACTGAATGATCCCGGCTCTTCTGGAGCATGCATTCTGCAAAGGAAGGCAGACAGAACTCTGCAGACATGGTAAATGAGAAACATTATATAGTACCTTGGAGATGAAAAGTGCCACAGAGGAAAAAGAAAAAGTGAAAGAAAAGATAGATCACGTGAAGAGAGATTGATTGGAAAGACCAGGATGGGAGGCAAGCAGGTCGCAATTTTAAATAAGATGGTCTAGCTCAGCCTCCTCAGGAAGGTGACATTTGAGCAAAGATCTGCAGGAGGTGGGAGAGTGGTCCCCGAGGTTCCTATGTTGAAATCCTCACCCTAGTGTCATGGTATTAGGAGCGGACCTTTGTGAGGTGAATAGGTCGCAAAGGCAGAGACAAATGAGATGGTGTCCTCATAAAAGGGAACCCAGATAATTCCCTAACACTTTCTTTCATGTGAGGTTATGGTAAGGAGACCGCCATCTTCTCAGGAAGGGAACCAAGAAGTGATCCCTTGCCAGACACTGGATCTACCAGTACCTTGGTCTTAGACTTTTAGCTTCCAGAACTGTGGGAAATAAATTTCTGTTGCTTATACGTCACTCATTCTCTGTTATTCTGTTATGGAAGCCCTGAGGGCTAAGGGAAAGAGCCATGTAGACATTTTTTGATGACATCCCAACAAAGTAGCAGGTAACCCAAAGCTTCTAAGTAGAAGAGTGCCCAGTGTTTCCCAAGCCCAGTGAGGAGCAGTGCACTAGAACTGAATAGGAAAGAGGAAGAATATTAAGACGTCAGTTTGAGAGATAGTGAGAGCCTCTGACTGTGTGATATGCTATGCCCCACTGAGCCCAAGGCACCCTGCAAGCTGTGGGAGAGAGCGCGAGGGAACCTGGCCTGTGTCAGCTTCCAGACTCCTGTCAACCACTCACCAGGGCCATCCCCACTATATGCTGTCGTGGAAACTGCAAGGGGTTCCTCATCAGGAGAACTGGCATAAATGAGCTGTCAACTCTATGTTCATCCTTTGTCCAGGCAGGACCCCACCTTGGACATTTTGTGAGCCCCTGGTATCTTCCACTACTTCACTTGGAAGACAGCTCTGAGGCATCCAGACTTTGCAGGTTTAGATCTCTCCCTGTGTCTAGCAGAAAAATACCCAGAGTTTTGTAGAATCACATAGGCTAAAGCTGAAACATTACATCACCCCTTAATCTAGGACACTAAGATATCCGATGCTTTGGTGACAAGTTGTCTTAGTTCAGGCTACTATAATACATATTCCACTGACTGGGTGGCTTTTAAACACTGGAGTTAGTTCTCAGAGTTCTTGTGGCTGGGAGTTCAAGATCAAGGCACCAGCAAATTCAGTGCCTGGTCAGAGCCTGCTTCCTGGTTCTTAGGTGGTTATCTTCTTGCTGTAACATCCCCTGGAGGAAAGAGTGAGGGAGCTCTCCAGGGCTTCTCTTAGAAGGACACCAGTCCCATTCACCAAGGCTCTACCATCAGGAACTAATCACTTCCCAAAGGCTAATCCCTCTTAAAACCTTCACACTGGGAAAGAGATTTCAATCTATGAGTCATGATGGGGGTGGGGAGAGACACAAACATTCACCCTATACTATAAATCTAGAGCACTTATCCAACTTGGACTGAAGCCATCATAACATTCAAATTAAAAATTCAACACAAATTGAAATACCACAAACAATATTATTTTATGAAATTACAAGCTACTACTTTTAAGAAAACTTAAAGTTTTCTTTTACTATAGAAAGAACTCTTTCAAAAGCAACGAACGTTCAAGTTATCTTTAACTGCATACATTGGATAAAATTAAAAGTAACACCTCTTTTTTCAAAGTTCGCAGAAGAAATCCTAGGACATTTTGAAGAACCTGAGATATACAGTTTTGCCCATATATAGCGGGCATACCATCCCCAGGGACAACAACCATAAATATGCTTTATTTAACTTCCAAACAACTAATCAGAGACTACAGTTAAGTTTAGTGAAGATAAACTTGTTTGAACAAGATGTTTATGTTTGGTTACAATTGACATTTAAGACAAGCAAGCTTAAGACTGAATCCAGTAAAAGGAAATTGAGCCAGATTCCAGATAGAGCCGATTGGGACGACCCTCTGCCGATAAGCTATTACCTAATCACTGTTCAGTAAGTATTATTATTGTGATTAGTATTGAGATATCATGAGAGCTAAGGATGGCTAGAAGTCAAGTCAGGCAAAGACCCAGAACCCAATGCATCCTCCTTGAAACTGACTTGGTGGGAAGTCGGGGATCCAAGGTCGGCATCTGACAGCTGCCGTTCTCAAGGCTGTGGGTTCCTGGATACAGACTGTCCTTGGTGGCTTTTTGTGATGATCTTGGATCAGAGTAATTTTGGTTTTTTGCTTTGGGGGTTTTTTTCTTGGAGATTTTTGGAACTTAATCACTCGGCACAAAGACAAAAAAAAAAAGGAAAAATGGATAATAGATAAGTAAGTTTTGTTTGGGAACACAAGGGAGATGCTCATTCCTCTTGACATTTCCAAGGTGCACAATGGAATTATGTCATTAGGCCATGAAGAAAAACAACTGTTCAGTCCCTTTAGTCCTGTGTGTTGGAATATGGGAGAGGCATGTGGGTGGGCTTCCCCCTGCTGTGGCTGGGGCTCGTCCCCACATCAGGGAATCAGATAATCACACCATGAGTGGGGACCATTCTCAATGTTGAATTTTAAAAACCTTCAAGGATTTGCATTCCCAGCTAGTGCCAGTCTCTGCTGCGTTCGGCTCTGCTTACTACACCCCTTGCTTGAAATCCTTTTTACTCTTGGTTTCTGAGTCTATTCCTGGAACCTAGACCATCTTCTTGTATGGACATCTCTTCTCGCTTGACGGTGCATTTGAAATGCTAGTCATCCTTGGAGGGTCTTTGCCGACCCCCCGTCTTTTTTTCCCAGTACACTTTCTAGTACAGCCTTTAAAGGACTTAAAAACTGTGTGGAAAATCGTTATCTTTAACCTAGATTTTCTTCCCTAAAATCTATAGACAGAGACAGCTTTATCGATGGGTGTATTGATAACAGTGACTATTACTAAATAACCATAATTACAAATTTATTTTTGTCTGTTTTTGAAACATAAAGAGCCAGTGGGCCATATAATGGTTTTGCCTTTTATGAACTGCTTATCAGGACTTCCTAAGATTCTTCTCCTTTCTTTGTTTTTCCTCTGCTGTGATTTTTCTCATTCTTTAAAAACTGTGCTTTGGGGAGCACCTGGGTGGCTCAGTGGGTTAAATCTGCCTTCGGCTCAGGTCATGATCCCAGGGTCCTGGGATGGAGCCTCACATCCGGCTCTCTGCTCAGCAGGGAGCCTGCTTTCCCCTCTCTCTGCCTGCTTCTCTGCCTATTTGTGATCTCTGTCTGTCAAATAAATAAATAAAAATCTTTAAAACAACAACAACAACAAAAAGCCTGTGGTTTTCCCAGAGGACTTTGCTGCTCAAGGGCTTTTCATGCCTTGATGGACACTCCCCTTTTCCTCTACTATGACCTTCCTCCCTCATACACTTTACCCATTTTTCTACCAGGTTCTCTGTATTTTCATTGTCTCCTCATGTCCCAGTGAGCTCAGATTTCAGGAGCTATCTTAGAATAAGTAGAAAGCGTTTAAAATCTCTCCTGATAGAAGACAAAGCATTTTTGTAAATTACCCTCACTAGAGATCACCAGATGCCAATCTTCTTTTCGGGGGTTGGGGGAGAGTATGAAAATCCAGAAGAATCAAGTGTCAAAGGTATTTTTGTGTGACTGATGTTAACTCATGATTTCTCAAAAATAGTTTTTGGGGGGTTTCTATCCCTTAAATTATGCTACCCAAAAAACCCAAAACTGATTCCATTTTTAAATAATCTTGAGGGGCGCCTGGATGGCTCAGTGGGTTAAAGCCTTTGCCTTCGGCTCAGGTCATGGTCTCAGGGTCCTGGGATGGAGCCCCGCATCAGGCTCTCTGCTCGGCAGGGAGCCTCCTTCCTCCCCTCTGTCTCTCTCTCTCTCTGCCTGCCTCTCTGCCTACTTGTGATCGCTGTCTGTCAAGTAAATAAATAAAATATTTTAAATAAATAAATAAATAAGTTTGAGAAATTCTGCATATAATCCTGCATGGCAATTTCTGAGATACGTGGAGATCTGAAGGCCAGGAGAGCTCTTGCCTTCATTTTTTGTTTCCAAGCTCGAAATACCATAGATCCTTTCTCGAATGACATCTGTTGTTATATTAGCATCTCTGGGAACTGGTGCTCTCTAGAAGCCCCATCCAGCCATGCTGAAATCAGCAGAATTGGCCAAGTAGAGGTGGAGATGGGGTCTGTAGGAAAGGATACGGCTTCTGGAGTGGAACAGACAATGCGGGTTGACTAGTGGCTCCTTTCAAATGATTTGTGGCAAATGTGTTGTATGGTAATGATTTAATTGTAATAAAGAAAAAATGCATTTTATGAACTAGTGGTTTTTAGTGGAACAAGTAAGGAAATGACCATTAGCTTTTTCAAGTTCTACTGGATTTTACCGCCTATGACTAGAAAAGAAAAAAGACACGATGGAAGGACCTCTATGGATAAAATGTTATGTTTTGAAACATCCTTAATATCGACCTTATTTTTATAGGTGATTCTTCATATAATTTTCAGGTAGCATCTTTTTGTTCACTTTCCTCAAATTTCCTACGTATGTCTAGTGCAAAGAATGTGTTTTCTAATATCAAAAAGATAATTCATGGAAGCTTTTGCTTCTATTAAAGTCTATCCCCCTCTTCTTCTGAAAAACATAATTTAAAATAAATGCCTTTATTTTTCTCTGTCCCTATTACTCTCCTTTTTCTTTGTAATACTTTTGATACACACATGTGTGTGTTTGTTGGTTTTATTGTCTGTCTTTCTCTATTAGAGTGAAAGTTACCTACGATCAGGGATCTTGCCTCTTTTCTTCCCCTGCTGTGTCCTTCTCACATAGTAGGAATTCAGAAAATATTTAAATGAATAAAATAGTATGAACTTTCTTCCCATGTGGTTGATTTGTAGAGCATTAAAAATATGATAAAAGTCCCATACTCTAAGCATGCAAAGAACAACATTGTTGAGAAGACAGATAAGTATCTATAAATCGCTCCCCTCAAATGCCTGAATCTGAGGAAGGAAAGCTTAAGAGAGGATTGTAAACATCTCTAGAATTTCTGGTGATTCCAGCCGGTTGCAAATTGCTGAATAATCATTGTGGTTTTATTGTCTTTTCTGTCTAAGTTTTAAAATCTTAAAGCTAATTTACATCTCAAAGAGATGTCAGATGCGTAATCTTTAAAAAAGGATCTATGCACAGTGACAGCAAAGATAATGTAGACTTTCCAAAGATTAGGCTAAGAAGTGAGTAACTACTGTTCTGGAGAAATGCCATTTGTTTAAAAAAAAATGTTTTTATAGGAACAAGTCTTCCTTCCTTTGATGGCTCTGTCCTTGCCAGCCCTGCCCAAAGACACTCCTGGCAACTGCGGCCATTCAGCCATGGAAGGGGACAGCCTGAGAAGAGGGGTGACTTGGAGTTCTGCTTTAACAGGAAGGAGAAAGCAATTGCTGGTAGAAGCTTTAATTACATACAGTTGGCCTTTTCTTTTGCTTCAATCCTTTCCTTTCCCCTGCCAGGGAAGGGGAAGTATTACCTTCACGGCTCACACTGGAGGTCTGCTTCTATTTAGCTGCAGCTGCCCAAGCAAATCTTGCCTTCTTTCTAGAGCAGCTGCTCCTGAAGTGGGCTGAGAGGCCCTGAAGTGGGCTGAGAGGCCCTAAGGTGGCTCCAGATAAGGGCAGGGACATTTCTGCTCCTGTCCCTGCCCGAGGGATTTCCTGGCCACCCCATGGAGCCCTGAGAGAAAGCCTGGGGCAGGGTGGGGAGGGGGGGCAGGTCTTGCCTCCCTCTGCTGGAGGAGGAGGCAGAGAGCAGAAGAAGCAGTAGGATTGGGCTGAATGGAAGGAAATGATCAGGGCTCAGGAAGAAGACCAGTGCCTCAGCCTCCCCACCCTCCACAGCATCCCTCAGGCCCCAGGTGAGGAGGCAGTGGGGATGAGAGAAAACCGGACACTGGGAAAGGGTATGAACTGGAAGCCACAGGGAGAGGGCCCAGAGCAGGTGTGTATGCTGCAGAAGGTACTGGGGCTTTGGCATTGGCAGAGATAAAAGACATGATTTCTGTCACAAGGGATAAAGTGTGGTCACCCACAGAACCTCCCCTTCTTAAAACACAAACAAACAAAAAACCCAAAAAACAACAACAACCCTTCAGAAATAAGTAAGAGTCATGAATATAAGACAATCCAAATGGTTAGGGGCCCCTGTAGGAAAATGTCTTTCTCCTTAAGCCTCAGGAGCTATCTTGTTTCCTCCTTCCCTCAGGGAGAACACAGCTGACCTCCAGCTCAGCCCCCAGCCTTCCCTGTGTGTTGTGCTCCCAAATGCAAAGGTGATGGCCTGGCTGGGCCACCTCTTAGCTCCTCTCCTATGCAGTTTGGTACCTAAGTTTCCTGATCCCTCTGAGTCAACCACTACGTGAAAGTAGATCCTTCTAAGAAGTGCATTCTTTCAACTTGAGGGAAATGACTTCCTTTTTGTTCTTTTTTTTTTTTTTTTTTAAGATTTTTTTTTATTTATTTGACACACAGAGAGATCACAAGTTAGGCAGAGAGGCAGGCAGAGAGAGGAAGGGAAGCAGGCTCCCCGCTGAGCAGAGAGCCTGATGCGGGGCTCGATCCCAGGACCCTGAGATCATGACCTGAGCCGAAGGCAGAGGCTTTAACCCACTGAGCCACCCAGGTGCCCCCCTTTTTGTTCTTAGCGAATATTTCTGATGAAGTGAATTCACTGAGGGCTTCTCATTAGCTTTTCTGTACATACCAGCCTCGTCCAGTGTGGGGCGCACATAGGATGCTCCCATTTGCGGGTGATGGTGTGGAATCAGTATTCAGACAGGACTCTGAGCACCTTGATTGTAGTTCTACTTTCCCCTCTCACCAGCCCTCTGACCACAAGCCCAGGGGCAGACTTACTGAGACCCAGTTATTTCCTCTTGCCAACTGGGAAAATTATGACTAACTCACCTGGTGTTAAAGAAAAAAATGGAAAAAAGCTCTTGTTAAATGAATATCCATGCCTCAGATACAAAATAGGTTTAGCAATATCCTATTACTAAAATCCAATAAAATGTGGCATTTCATACTGAAGAGAGATTAAACATCATTATATCATTACTCATCTTCTTGGTTTTTTTTTTTTAAGATTTTATTTATTTGCTTAAGAGACAGTGAAAGAGCGAGGAGGGGGAGGGGCAGAGGGAGAGAGAGAATCCCAAGCAGACTCTGCTGATCATGGAGCCTGATACAGGGCTTGATCTCAGAACTCTGAGATCATGACCTGCGCTGAAAGCAAGAGTCAGACACTTAACTGAGTGAGCCACCCATGTGCCCCTCATTACTCATCTTCTTTTCAAATATAAAATCAAAGATCATTCACTGCAAAGCTAAATGAAAAAATATGGAAGTGAATGAAATAAAAAGCCACAGCCCACTGCCTAATTCAGTTCTCCAAATAGATCCACTGTGGTGTGTGGATATATCTTGATGTGTATCATTCCAGACATTTTTCTAAAAATAATATTCAAATAGGCAAAACAAACTTTTTATCAAACATGGGATCACAATTACAGATCTTACAACTTGCCTGCTAATTGAAATATTAAAGTCTTCCTTCTCTCTATTTCCATATCTTCTAAATCGACCTCATTTTTCTAATGTTTTCAGAGTATCCCATCACAAGAATATACATCAATTTATTCAGCAAGCTGATTGACAAAATCTTTCCACTCTTATACATTTGTTCTAAAAACTTCTCCTTAACTAAAAAGAGGGAGAGAGAACATGTTTAAAGGCCAAAAGAGAGAGAAATGATTTCAACACATAAAAACAGAAGTTTTTTTCCCATAACATAGAAATAGCTCTTAGAAATCAATATGAAAAAATAAGAAACAGCCCAACTTGAAAAGGAACCAAGGCAACATGTTATGAAAAAGATAGATCTTAGAAGATGTGTGAACACATGAAATGATGCTCAATCTCCTCTTCAAAAGAAATAGAAATTAAAACTATAACAAAATGCTTTTCTCCTACCAAACTGGGGAAAAAATGAAAGGACTAGTTATCTTGAATATTTATTAAAATGTGAGGAAACAGTACGTTCATATGCTGGTAGACTGGTAATTGTCTCAAACTTTGACAGAAAATTTTGGCAATACAGACCCAAATTTTTTAAGTAAGTATTCTAATCCAGAGTGCAAGGCAGAATTCTAAGATGGTCTAAAAGATTCTTGCCCTCTTCATACTAGCTCTGCACAGTTCCCTCCCTTGAGTGTGAACAGGACCTATGTATATGATGAGATCTCACTCTCTTGATTAGGTTGCACTATATAGCAGAGGTGAAGACATTTAATTA
>RCUC01162679.1:0-32450 GCA_003697995.1 Taxidea taxus jeffersonii | reverse complement strand
CATCTAATAGTAAAATTTACAAGTCTTAGACACAAAGAAAAAATCCTGAAAGCAGCATGGGACAAGAAGTCTGTAACATACAATGATAAAAATACTAGATTGGCAGCAGACTTATCCACAGAGACCTGGCAGGCCAGAAAGAACTGGCATGATATATTCAGAGCACTAAATGAGAATAACATGCAGCCAAGAATACTTTATCCAGCTAGGTTATCATTGAAAATAGAAGGAGAGATAAAAAGCTTCCAGGACAAACAAAAACTGAAAGAGTTTGTAAATACCAAACCAGCTCTACAGGAAATATTGAAAGGGGTCCTCTAAGCAAAGAGAGACCCTAAAAGTATTATCAGGAAGGAACAGAGACAATATACAGTAACAATCACCTTACAGGCAATACAATGGCACTGAATTTATACCTCTCAATAGTTACCCTGAACGTAAATGGGCTAAATGCCCCAAACAAAAGACACAGGGTTTCAGAATGGATAAAAAACAAACCCATCAATATGCTACCTACAAGAAACTCATTTTAGACCTGAAGACACCTCCAGATTGAAAGTGAGGAGGTGGAAAATAATTTACCACGCTAATGGACATCAGAAGAAAGCTGGGGTGGCAATCCTTATATCAGATCAATTAGATTTTAAGCCAAAGACTAAGAGATAAGGAAGGACACTACATCATACTCAAAGGGTCTGTCCAACAAGAAGATCTAACAATTTTAAATATCTATGCCCCTAACATGGGAGCAGCCAACTATATAAACCAACTAATAACAAAATCAAAGAAACACATTGACAAGAATACAATAATAGTAGGAGACTTTAACACACCCCTCACTGAAATGGACAGATCATCCAAGCAAAAGATCAACAAGGAAATAAAGGTCTTAAATGACACACTGGAGCAGATGGACATCACAGATATATTCAGAACATTCCATCCCAAAGCAACAGAATACACATTCTTCTCTAGTGCCCATGGAACATTCTCCTGAATAGATCACATCCTGGGTCATAAATCAGGTCTCAACTGGTATCAAAAGATTGGGACCATTCCCTGCATATTTTCAGACCACAATGCTCTGAAGCTAGAACTCAATCACAAGAGGAAATGTGGAAAGAGCCCAAATACATGGAGACTCAACAACATCCTTCTAAAGAAGGAATGGGTTAACCAGGAAGTTAAAGAAGAATTGAAAAAAACCATGGAAACAAATGATAATGAAAACACAACGGTCCAAAATCTGTGGGACACAGCAAAGGCAGTCCTGAGAGGAAAATATATAGTGATACAAGCCTATCTCAAGAAACAGGAAAGGTCTCAAATACACAACCTAACCCTACACCTAAAGGAGCTCGAGAAAGAACAACAAAGAAAGCCTAAACCCAGCAGGAGAAGAGAAATAATAAAGATCAAAGCAGAAATCAGTGAAATAGAAACCAAAAAAACAATAGAACAAATCAATGAAACTAGGAGCTGGTTCTTTGAAAGAATTAATAAGATTGATAAACCCCTGGCCACACTTATCCAAAAGAAAAGAGAAAGGACCCAAATAAATAAAATCATGAATGAAAGAGGAGAGATCACAACCAACACCAAAGAAATACAAACAATCATAAGAACATATTATGAGCAACTCTATGCCAATAAATTTGACAACCTGGAAGAAATGGATGCTTTCCTAGAGACATATAAACTGCCAAAACTGAACCAGGAAGAAATAGAAAACCTGAATAGGCCCATAACCAGTAAGAAGATTGAAACAGTCATCAAAAATCTCCAAACAAACAAAAGCCCAGGGCCAGATGGCTTCCCAGGGGAATTCTACCAAACATTTAAAGAAGAATTAATTCCTATTCTCCTGAAACTGTTCCAAAAAATAGAAATGGAAGGAAAACTTCCAAACTCATTTTATGAGTTCAGCATCACCTTGATCCCTGAACCAGACAAGGGTCCCATCAAAAAAGAGAATTACAGACCAATATCCTTGATGAACACAGATGCGAAAATTCTCACCAAAATACTAGCCAATAGGATCCAACAGTACATTAAAAGGATTATTCACCACGACCAAGTGGGATTTATTCCAGGGCAGCAGGGTTGGTTCAACATCTGCAAATCAATCAATGTGATATAATACATTAACTAAAAAAGAACAAGAACCATATGATACTCTCAGTAGATGCTGAAAAAGCATTTGACAAAGTGCAACATCCCTTCCTAATCAAAACTCTTCAAAGTGTAGGGGTAGAGGGCACATACCTCAATATTATCAAAGCCATCTATGAAAAACCCACCACAAGTATCATTCTCAATGGAGAAAAACTGGGAGCTTTTCTGCTAAGGTCAGGAACACTCCAGGGATGTCCGCTATCACCACTGCTATTCAACATAGTACTAGAAGTCCTAGCCTCAGCAATCAGACAACAAAAAGAAATTAAAGATATCCAAATCAGCAAAGAAGAAGTCAAACTATCACTCTTTGTAGATGATATGATGCTATATGTGGAAAACCCAAAAGGCTCCACTCCAAAACTGCTAGAGCTTGTACAGGAATTCAGTAAAGTGTCAGGATATAAAATCAATGCATAGAAATCAGTTGCATTTCCTTATACTAACAACAAGGCAGAAGAAAGAGAAATTAAGGAGTCAATCCCATTTATAATTACACCCAAAACCATAAGATACCTAGGAATAAACCTAACCAAAGAGGCAAAGAATCTATACTCAGAAAACTATAAAGTACTCATCACAATTCCAGACTTCAAGCTCTATTACAAAGCTGTCATCATCAAGACAGTATGGTACTAGCACAAAAACAGACACATAGATCAATGGAACAGAATAGAGAACCCAGAAATAGACCCTCAACTTATGGTCAACTAAACTTTGACAAAGCAGGAAAGAATATCAAATGGAAAAAGATAGCCTCTTCAACAAATGGTGTTGGGAAAATTGGACAGCCGCATGCAGAAAAATGAAACTGGACCATTTCCTTACACCACACACGAAAATAGACTCAAAATGGATGAAGGACCTCAATGTGAGAAAGGAATCCATCAAAATCCTTGAGGAGAACACAGGCAGCAACCTCTTCGACCTCAGCCACAGCAACTTCTTCCTAGGAACAACGCCAAAGGCAAGGGAAGCAAGGGAAAAAATGAACTATTGGGACTTCATCAAGATCTAAAGGTTTTGCACAGCAAAGGAAACAGTCAACAAAACCAAAGACAACTGAGAGAATGGGAAAAGATATTTGCAAATGACATATCAGATAGAGGGCTCGTATCCAAAATCTATAAAGAGCTTAGCAAACTCAACACCCAAAGAACAAATAATCCAATCAAGAAATGGGCAGAGGACATGAACAGACATTTCTGCAAAGAAGACATCCAGATGGCCAACAGACACATGAAAAAGTGCTCCAAATCAGTGGGCATCAGGGAAATACAAATCAAAAGCACAATGAGATACCACCTCACACCAGTCAGAATGGCTAAAATTAACAAGTCAGGAAATGACATTTCCAGTCACAAAATACATGAGTCATAGGATGAAAACTACAGCATAGGGACAATAATCAATAATATTATAATAACATTGTATGGTGACAGACTGTGATGACACTTATCTTGGTGAACACTGAATAATGTACAGAATTGTTGAATTGATATGCTGTACACCTGAGACTAATATAACATTGTATGTCAAATATACTTCAATAATAATAATGATGATAACAAACTGATTATAAGTTAAATATGAAATAGGAATATGCAGGAGCAAGGTATATCCTACTGGGCAATAAAATGTGTTATAAAGTTGCAGTTGAATATGTTAATAGTTCAGGAATATACTCTTTGAAACCAAAAAAAAGTACAGAAATAGACTCAAGTAGATATAAAATGAGATTTACAATCCAAGTCAATGAAAAAAATGGATCAATTAATGAAACCCACAGCTTAAGTTACCAAATGCTTGATTATTCTACACTAAAGAAATTCTGTGGTAATTGACTGACCACCCATAAGACTACTAAAGACTGGAAGAAATGGAGAGAATTCTTGCAGATACCAGAAGGGAAGAGAGAAAGAAAGTCACTTCACACACCCTGAGATCTCCTTTCCTCCTGCTAGTGCTGCCGCTTTGTACTGACAAGGTATGTACCTGTGTATCAGCGGGTGACGCCTGTGCAGACGCAGCCATGTCTTTTCCCTTTCATCACCTTTTCCCAACCTCCAATCATCTACATCCACTTTAAAAACCTGTAAAATCGGGGCGCCTGGGTGTCTCAGTGGGTTAAAGCCTCTGCCTTCGGCTCAGGTCATGATCTCAGGGTCCTGGGATCGAGCACCGCATTGGGCCTCTCTGCTCAGTGGAGAGCCTGCTTCCCTTCCTCTCTCTGCCTGCCTCTCTGCCTACTTGTGATCTCTCTCTCCAAATAAATAAAAAATAAATAAAAAGTCTTAAAAAAAAACGTAAAATCCATAAATAATGAACTCCCCTTATCCTCTCAGAGGTGGATTTGAAAAATTTCGTTCACTCCCCTTGCTTGGCATTCTGCAATAACAACTTTTCTCTGCCACAAAAACTACTGCATACTGGATAGCAGACCTTTGTAGGGTAACGTTAACAAACTGAGGCACAAAAACCTGAGAATAGTTAAGGCAATTTACTTTTTTACTTTTTGCTCAAACAATGATGCATGAAAGCATGAAAATACCATAAGGAAAACCTGTGAGAACTCAGAAGTCATCACAGAGTGAAAACATGAAAGATGACTGTATTGTTTTTTTAAATATAAGGTAATAAACATAGAGTCAAAAGACAAATGATAAAATGGGAAAATAGTAGTTTTGGACACATCTACCTTACAGAGGGTTAATTATAGCTTTATATTTAAATCATTCATATTGTCTGACATTAATAAGGGAAAAACTCATCCAGAAAAAAAAAATGGGTCATAGATATGAAAAAAATATTTCACAGAAAGTAAGATAAATAAAGGAAATATTATTATTATTATTATTTTAAGATTTTATCTATTTGAGAGAGATCTTGTACAAGAGCATGAAGGGAAGGAGGGGCAGAGGGAGAGGGAGAAGTGGACTCACTACTGAGCAGGGAGCCCCATCCAGGCTCTACCTGGCTTTAGGTGAAAATTTCTTCTTTTTAAAGATTTTATTCATTTATTTGAGAGAGAGAGAGAGAGACAGAGACAGAGATAGCAACAGAAAGCAGGAGTGGAGAGGAGAGGGAGCCCAACGTGGGACTGCATCCCAGGATCCTGGGATCATGACTTGAGCCAAAGGCAAATGCTTAACTGACTGAGCCACCTAGATCCCCCAAATAAAGGAATTATTATAGATATAATAAAATAACTTAATTAATAATAAAATAACTAAATTAATAATAAAATAAAATTTTTATTATAAAATAAATATAAATATAAAATAAAATAAATATAAAATAAAATATAAAATATTTTATTATTATAAAATAAATATTATAAAATAAAATAAAAATTAATAATAAAATAACTTGCAATTAAAATAATTTAATTGCAATTAAATAAACATCTATTAAAATAACAATGAGATAGTACTTTTTAACCAAACAGATTGGCAAAATATAAACTATTGATTTTGTAAGTGCTGGTAAGCATGTGGAAAATGAATCCTTTCATCCATTTCTGGTAATAATATAAAGTGTGCTTGTAAATTGGTCATTGTCCATCAAAATTTAAAATGCATACTCCCTTTGAACCAAATTTTGCTTCCAGGACTCTCTTACAGGTATATGTCTTCTGTGAAAGTCTGGGTGTTATTCAGGAGAAGAGGATCAGTTTAAACAATTCTAATGTAATTTTATCTTTTAGTACAATAATATTCCTTTAGGTCTGATCCTTAACCAAACCAAAGCTGCTCTAAAAGCAAGTATTTCTTGGTGAGGGTTAAGCTGGGACTGGTATGAGGTGGGGAAGTAATTCAGCATGGTCTTACTGCCAATGACCTCAGAAAATTCACTCTAAGTGCAAAAGCTGTTCCCTATTAAACATCTAGGAGACAGGCACTGTCCTAGACATTTATAAAAACATTGCTTCTAATTCCTCTATTGACTCATCAAGGTAGGTGATCTCATCCACATATTAACGAAAAGGGAATTTGCCTTTCAGGAATGGAAAAGCAAGTTTGGACCCCCAAGGGGAAGAGATAGGATAAGATAAGATGGTTGCATATATTGTGTAAGGGGAGTGGAGAGAATTTGCATTCCTGCAATTGCTACTGTCTATGGCTGAGCTTGGAGAGCAGAATTCAGTATCACTTTATGTTAATCTCTAGGTCAATGCAATTAGTTTCACCCTGAGAAAATTTGCTTTCCTCAAATTTATATAACTTAACACCGGAAGCTAGAAGTCAGCAGAAGTTAAATTTAAATTTATAGAAGTATTCTACTAATCATCTTGCAGTATAAAGAAGGATAAGCTTAGAGACTCTTTACACTGAAGCTAGACAGAAGAAAATACTCCTGACCAAGTTTGTTTGGTGCACTGGAATATTTACATGAAAGGGATTGGATAATTCCTATTTATGAGAGTCTTGATCTCAATTAGGATGCTTACAGCTATAAATATCTGCAAAGCCAGTAGACATGACTTAAAGAAATAGGAATTTTATAGCCTCTTGTAACAAGAAGTAGAGAGGCAGAGTAGGCCCAGGACCAGTTAATAAATTCGTTTAATGATGTCAGGGCTTCTCATCAGCTTCCCTGTGACTATGTCAGAATTTTAAGGTGGCTGTCAGGTAGTAAGCATCATACCCAAAAAAGAGAAGAGGAAATATTAGATTTGTGTTTCTCCTTACAAGTAACAATAACTTCCCAGAAGCCCTCTAACATTTTCTTGAATGTCTCCTTGACACGGGTTGCGTTTCATGCTCATATCAAAATAATCTGGTCACATCAGGAATCCCGTGGGCAACTCATTTTAGTCACCATTCAGTTTATGGAATTGGGGAGAAGCCCACAAAATACATAAGACTAAACTTGAATAGCCAGTGTCTGCACAATTTTTATGGAAGCACTTTGTTTTCAAATGTAGTATGATTCCTCAAAAATTAGAAAAATTGTTTCATATTATCCATTCATTTCTCATAAAAGTTCTTGTCTAAAATACCAAAGTGGATACATTTCTTTCTTTATTTTAACACATTAACAAAACACACACACACATACTACACACACACACACACACACACACACACACAATATCTTATAAATATGTTTTGTAATTATTTAATGAGTATTCTAATTCTGATCTCTTTACCAATGGGACCAACATTACCAGCACACTTTCCAAAATGACCATGGTAAAGCACAAAAGTAATTCTCATAGTCGAGATGACACCACATCTTGTGAATCTCTTACCTAAGTAAATAATGAAATATTGTATATCAGCCTTTTTATTCACTCCTTCTTCAAAAGAAGTTTAAATTCAGAAGCATTCAGATGCTTCTTTAGTTTTAGTTAATTTCAAAAACTCAGGGCTAAAAAAGCTCACTAAAGTAGAAAAAAAAAATCCATGGATTTATTTTATTTCTACTGATTGAAATATATTGGTTTTTAGAGGAAATGTCTTTTGGTTCCAAATTATGTATATTATGCAGCCTCTGTATGTATTTTCCAAGTGATTTAAATGAATTTGAATCAGCTCATTAGGTTCCAGACTGGTGCTGAACATAATGACTCATTCCTAAATTAATATTGTCTACCCTGAACTACTCCTGTCTAAATCACTTTAATCACTGGAAAGATTCATACTTTTCAAAAGGACGGCCACATTCAAATGAATTCTGAAACAGTTCATTAGGTAATGATGTCATTTATGTTCCCTGGGTCAGCAAGTGTGTTCCTGCTCAGCTTTAAAAATGGACTGACTATGAGCAGATAAACAGGTACTTTGTATGCATTTGACATTCATACATGCACAAAAGGGAGGCATTATGTTGGCATGAAATGCTTCAATTTGGGACATTGCTATATCTCAGATTCAGCCTCATTTTTTTTTCTTTTCTTAGCTTAGCAGCTTTATTGGACACATGTTCCTGTCTTTCAGAAGCAGTTAATGTGTCAAATGCTTTGTCACATCTCACTGACACCAGACCGTTAAAAAGGAGGTTCTAACTGGACTCTAGCTTGGGCACAACATAAAGCATGCTTTTAGGGAGAACACCATATTTGACGTTTGAATGAATGCTACTTCAGGAAGACCCTGGAAGCAGTAGACCCGATTACGTATCTATGGAATAGCTAATAAATAATCTAAGACTTCCCCCTCTCTCTGTCCCTTGAAATTAACAACAACAACAAGACAAACTGGGAGTTGAATGTGCTTACGATCTTAGCATACTGATGACTGATCTTTGAAATCAACTTGTCCAGCAGTTCTTGAAGGTGTATCCAAGAATAAATGTCAAGCCGATTCCACATGAATCACCAGGGGAAGAGTCCCCTGCCCTCTCCTGGAAGGTTCTCCTTCAGGTGAGACCCACAAGGGCATGTGATTCATTTAGTTCACAGTGCTAGAAATAAAACAAGAACTTACACTGTGATCCTGATAGCGGATTCACTAATTTACTAATCTGTTAAATCATCCAAAAGAATTTAGTATGTAAAATATCTACCTGTTCCTGAGTGAGCTAGACCTTACACAAAAATTTTAAAATATTATAACTAATTTAATCTTTATAGCAGTTTTATGTTATGGACAGAACACAGTTGGAGCAGGTAATATCTGCTCTGTGACTACTGGCATCTCAGTGTTGGAAGACTTGAAGCCTGAGGTGGCTCAGTGGCTAGGGACTAGAATGTTTTTGGTATTATCTTCATTACATGTTTGATGATTGATGCTGGCCATCTGGTAGGAGCTCACCTGGCCTTCTCAGCTGTGACACCTACACGGTACCTTCCTAGGAGGCCTGGACTCCTCAAAGCATGGTAGCTGTGCTCCCAAGGTAAGCATTCCAAGAGAGCCAGGATGACGCTAAATCACCTTTGCATGACCTGGCCTCAGAAATCAATTAATTTCACTTCTGCTCAGGTCACAACCCTGACTAAATTCAAGAGGAGGGAACATACAGACACACTTCTTAATGGAAGGAAGATCAAACTCGCATTAAAGAGTATAAGAGATTGTTATGGCCGTCTTTAATGCATGAAATCTGCCAAACCCTCTACTGACTAAAATCATGGGAAAAAGCCACTAGACCAGAGAGCATGAGCAAATAACCATATACTATGGATTTCTCTGTAGGCTTACTGGTACAAGGCCTCAAGTAAAGATTTATAATGGAATTCTAAACAGCATGTTTAAAATGCTATGCTGGTGAACCTGTGACTATTTTTAAGTGACTCTTTTCTTTCAATCAGGGATTTTTTCTTTATTCTGTACACTCATGCACAGAGCAAAGTATCTCTAGGTCTCCTCAGGCAGAAAAGTTGCCCATTTTCTTTATATTAAATAGAAGAATTGTTTGAGGAAAGGCACACAAGTTAAGGAAAAAGCCTGCAGAAGAACACACAATATTGAAACCTGAAGAAATGGATTCTGCTAAAAACTTGTTTCATAATAACTTTTTAAAAAAAATTTTACAAAGGTCACAATTAGATTAAGGTATGACACGCAAATATTTTGAGAGTATGACTCTAGTTATAACTAACATATTTTCTCCTCTTGTGGGGATGATTCGCATGGAGAAATCTTTTTCTAACCTGTCCTACCTCCAAAGTTATCCAGGATATTTTTTTTTCCCTTCCATCCAGGACAAGAGTGACAAAATATAAAACATCCAGGAGTTCAAGTGGTGAAGGTAGTAAGTAAAGTGGCTGGAAACAAGAGAATTCTTTAGACAAGGAGTATGCTAAGAAGACACATATATAAATATGATACATGTGTATGTGTAAGATGGGAAGAGAGAATAATCACCTAGCAGTGAGAATTCTGCAAAATAATGGAACATACATTCTCAGTCTAACGAGTGTATTAAGCATTGAGCTTCAGATAATTGAAGCTATAATTCAGATAATTGAAGCTAAGAAATAGAAACCCTAATGTTTCCTAGTATATTAAAAAACTTATAGAAGCTGTTAATCTAGATTTTATTAAAAAAAACCCCAATACTTAAAAAAAGTATTGATGAGAAATTCATTTTCTACAAAATATTCTAGCAGAGGAGAGGAGTTTCTTTATATTCTGCTGTCTCATGATATAGTACTTTGGGGAAGGCTCTATTCCTCCACTTTCTCATCTTTTAGGAACGATTACCCCATTGTTGTGGGGGGGAGGCTTTTATGTGTGAATCAAGGTCTTGATCATGAGATGCTTTAAAGGTGAGACTGACTATCCATTACACAATCCTGAATCACTGGCAACCAACACAAAATCTGGCACCAGCAGTCCTAACAAAAGAATGAAAAAAATGTATCAGAACATTGTTTCAAAATTTGATGACTTTTGTAACCTTAGTCTAATTCCAACAGACTAAGGAATGGACTTGAAGCCTGAAATAGGGATAGAAGTCACATGAGGTAAATCTTCCTTTCTTTATAGTCCCTGATGGAAACATAGCATATAGTCAATTGGCCCAGCTGGGTTGAAATAAATCATTTTATTCTAATATTTTTTTATTTCTGAAAAATTATGTATAAACACATCTTCATTTCAGGAAGATTCAAAAAAAAAAAACTATCCATGCTCATACCTCAAAGTCTCCCTTCTTTACTCCCAACCTCCTTCTAAGAGACAACCTTGGTTTACATTTAGACATGTACTTCTTTTTCTATGTATATATCACATTTATACAGTACCCAAATGATCATTCTACATATTGTTCTGAAATTGGCTCCCCCCCCACACACTTTTAAGTGGAAAATTTTTGAATTGGTAAGTGCTGAATTGCTTTCTTTATCTGTGTTTCTTCTTTTGCAAGATTGTGTAATACCTCATATTGCCATATATTTAAAAAAGCATTTCCTTATGGATAAGTGTCTCTGTCCCTAGTATTACTTTAAAATCAATCTGCAGTAACAAATCTTAGATGTGCTATTTAGGCATATGCACATGTTACTATGGTACATTTCTAGGCATGTGTTGTTGATGAAAAGAACTGAATCCTTTAAAATACTGAATTCATCAAATATTAAATTTTACTTGCTAGTACTAACCTGCATTCCTTTTAAATGCCTAACAAATTTAATATTCCACTACAAATGAGGATATCTGTTTCTTCACATTCTTGCTAACACAAACATAATATGCTTATGATTTTTTCCAATTTAATAAATGAGAACTTATAATTTGTTATCAATTTATGTTTTTCTGAATGTTAGTGAATTTTGGTATAGGTTCATATATTTGTTGATCATTTTTGTTTTTCTCTTGATATGAATTACTTGTTCATATTTGCCTAATTATCCCTCAGTCCTTTTATTCCTTTTTATCTTTTTTATATATTGTACATATTTAATCCATGATTTCTTAAATATGTTTAAATTTTTTCTTTCTGCCTATATACTTGACTTTAAGATAATTTATGTCTTTGTAAGTTGAGAATGAGAGAATGTGACCTGGTCATGCAACTTAATCTCTTTGTGCCTTAATTTTCTCAGCTAGAAATGGTAATAACATAATATGGTATTTTGATAGTTGAGCAGATACAATGTGTTAATACATATAAATTGGGTAGCACTGTACTTGGTACATAATAAGCAGTCAATAAATGTTAACCATTATAATTTTGTGAAAATACTTCATGTTAGTCAATAACCCTTTAATTGGTAGATTTTGTTCTCATATTTTATATTTGTATCAATGTTCACAAATGGGCCTGGCTTACAGTTATGTTCTGTACTGAGCTTTATGAATTCTGTTAGTCTCACAAAGTCAACTAAGCAAAGCAATGTAATTCCTGTATGTTTTTGTTCTCTTCAAGAAGGAGGCAGGAATCTATTTCTGAAGGTGACTCATTTAGTTTCAGAGGTTCTTAACTCCAGTGCCTACTTAAGAAATAATCCACAAGTAGATAAACATACACATGGCTCCTATCCAAGTTTTCCAATCAATGCTAATGACAAAAGGTCATGTGTCTGAGAGATGATGCAAACAAGCTGAAGTTATCATAACTGCACTTCATTCTTCACTATAAACTTTTCTCTCCTGAGTGAGTAGTACAAGATGTGTCCAATATAAAGGGTCTTGATGAGGTCCAAATTCATTGCCAAAGTCCCACAAATTCAATTCCTATCATTTGTTATCAACTTACAGCCATGCAAACTGTGGAGACAGGAAACAAATACAGCCATATAGCATTAGTTGGGCACAAAAAAATCCCAGTGATGTAGACATTAAGATAAAGCTCATGATGCATCTTATTTTGATGAAAACACTCACAGGAAAATTAGAAGGTTGATGTATTTCTATGTCAACTGAACACAAGGAGAACTCAGAGAAGACATGGACAAAATATTTATTCAAACCAGGCAGAAGTCAAGTCACTGAATAGAGCCCTTTTAAAAGGAGGAGATACATGGAAGCAAATGCTGACCAACTAATAATTCTTGATGAATGACATTCCTGATACTGGTGGACGAAAAAAATAAAAGTAAGGGAAGATGGAAGAAATGGCAGTGTGGGAGACAGTGTTTGAAGAACACAGATAAAGGAAAATGAGGATGAAGAAGTATTAGAAAACGAGGGCAAATAAGAGAACTCAAAATTCCAAAGACGTTTATCTTTTAAAATTTTTCTCTAGTCATTCATAGAAATAGACAGCATTTTTTCCTTTTGTCTTGTGTTTCTGTTTTATTCAATTATGCCAGTCCTTGAAGGCTTTCTTTTTTTCTGATTAATGTCATTATTCAAAACATATTTTGAAGTGAAAGATCTTAAACTGAATATAGCAAGAAAATCATGGGTTTTGTGTCTCAAAACAGAAACGCCATATAGAATCAGCATGCCACAATGTTTTAAAGTTTAAAAAGAAAAAAAAAATCCTTTTCTTCCCTTATCTTTGCCAGACGCTTTAGAATCCCAGAGTTTTATAGGTTAGGATATACAGTCATATGTTTTATCATCTCTCATATACAAACCTCAGGGTGTACATTATTTTTGTCTGAATGTAGGTAGTACCATAGGCAACCACATGGTCTCCTATTCCCCACTATTTAAAGGAAAACAAAAAATAATACTGTGTTAAAACAACTGAATGGGTTAAATCAGCATGTTGAGGAGCTATTGTCTGTTTAAGAATGTTTAGTAATCATGTCTACCAGACAACTTTGTAACTTATGCATTCATAAGGAAGGCATAGTTCCATATACTGAATAGGTACTCAAAAAATAGTTATGATGAAATTATCTCTCAATAAAATGTTAAGATTTAATTATTTAATAAAAGTTAATTATTTTTGTTTTTAATTCTTATTAAGTTATTGAAAGAAAATCAAAATGTATTCTCTTTTAGACTTTTAACAATTCAAGTCATGTTCTGTTATAAGAAAAAAAAAATTCAGTGTTGGAGCACTTTACTTCCAGTTAAATTATGGTATATTTCAGAAATTTCATTCAGCTGATGAATTATAAAACCTAGATACATTACAATGTTTATATTTTAAAGCATCAAGGGTTGTAAGAAAATGAGGGCTAGTGGAATAGAAGTCCAGAGAGGAGAGACCCAGCAGAGGTGAATGGAAGATCCCAGTTATTTTTGCGCTGGTAGCATTTATTAGGTGTGAGTTAGGAATTGAGATGTGTGGCACATTTCAGGCAGAGGGATCTTCCTAGGGAAGAGAAGAAGACAGCAGATCTTTCACCCATTATGCAGAGCTAGATTGAGAAAGGACACAAAGAGAGAGACCTCTTATACTGTTGTGCACTTGCATCTAAAATCTGATTTCTGGGACGCCTGGGTGGCTCAGTTGGTTAAGCGGCTGCCTTCGGCTCAGGTCATGATCCCAGCGTCCTGGGATCGAGTCCCACATCGGGCTCTTTGCTCGGCAGGGAGCCTGCTTCTCCCTCTGTCTCTGCCTGCCTCTCTGTCTGCCTGTGCTTGCTCTCGCTCTCTCTCTCTCTCTGACAAATAAATAAATAAAATCTTTAAAAATAAATAAATAAAATAAAATCTGATTTCTGTACAGCAAGACTAAAGAAATACAGAAGACTAAAGAAATAAGCCTAAACATTCCAAATGGCAAAGGACTGTCTTCATCTTTATGAGAACACCAGGGAGTAGGCAGTGTGCAGATTAGGAGGTGAAATGCAGGCTTGGGAAAAGTAGAAAACCTCATGCCTTAGAAATAGAGGCAACCAAAGATCTCTTTTCCAAAACTGTAAACTGATTTGGATTGAGGTTGTCAGCCCCACATTCTTTCTGCCTAACAGAGCACAATGTTAAACCTGTCTGGCTGAGTGTTATATAGTCTGGAGTCTCTGGTTCTTTTTTACACAATCAAAGCACTAAACTTGAAAAAATACCAAGACTATGTGACCGGTAACAAACAAACAAACAAAAAAAAAGATTAGAACAAGATCCATGGATATTGGAATTGGCAAAAGATTATGAGACATACAAAAATAATTATGAAAAATATGCTCATGGGATAACCTAAAAAGGGGGAAAGAGATAAGAGGATGGAAAATTGCAGCCCCAAACTGGAACCTATTAAAAATAAGTGGACATTTTTGGACTAAAAAATAAATATCTGAAATTAGGAATTTGGGGGTGAATTTAACAATAGATGGACATAACATGATTAGTGACTAAAGAACGGGTAAATGAAAAATACAAAACTGATGCACAGAATGAGGAAAGCAAAAAAAAAAAAGGTGAGAGACATGTCACACATATTCAATTAGCCTAATAGTTGCATGAACAGAGTCTCAGAGGGAGAAAAGAGAAAGAACATGGCGGTAGAAATAGTTAAAGAGATAATCACCAAAAATTTCCCACAACTGATGAAGACATCAATCCAGACACAAAAGTTAACAGAAGAAGAAACTGAAAATCTTAATCTCACATCTGAATATGAATCAAGAACTTGAATCGGTCATTAAAAACAATTCTAGAAAGAAAACCCCAGACCCACATGGCCTTAAAGTGAGTTCTTGCAAATATTCAAGGAAGAAATAATACCAATATTGAATGAATTCACTCAGCAAGTAGGAAAAAGAGGGAACACTTTTCCAGCTCCTTTGTAAGACCCAGGGAAACCAACACCAAAATTTTACCAGGATGTTAAAGGGAAAGGAAAATTACTAACTAATTTCTTTCAGCCACACAAATGCAGTGATCTTAATTCCAATCCTAGATCCAGCAACATATAAATAGGATAATATATCACGAAACGTGTGGTTTATTCCAGGAATATAAGGTCGGTTTAGCATTTGGAAAAATGCATGCATATGTTCACCAAAAGACATGCCCATGAATATTCATAGCAGCAGTATTCATAAAGCCAACCTGGAAACTGCCCAAAGGGTTATCAACATTTGAATGGATAAATAAATGATGGTATATTCACACAAGGCAATACTATATAGCAATAAGAAGGAACAAAATATAGCCACTCACAAATATAGTATTGAGGGAAACAAGCCAGAAAGAAAAAAAAAAAAGTTCCTATTTAAGATGCAATTTGCATAAAGTACAAAAAGAGGCAAAGTAATCCATGATGTTAAAAGTCTGGATAATGGCTCCCCTGGGGTGGAAGAAAGATCATGATTAGAAGGAGGCACAAGGGAGCCTTCTGTGTGTTGGTACATTGTGTGTTACATTTGAAAAAATGTATTAAGCTTTATACTTACACTATATCTACTTTTCTGTATGCATCGTCACTTCAATGCCAAATTAAGGAATAAATGTGTTCTACTTGGGAGAAATGCCTCACTTCAGGACTATCTAAAAAAAAAAAAAAAAAAAAAAGAGTTTAGTCCCCTCATCCACCACTCATCATGTTTGTTATTTCAGTGACAATATTCAAGTAAATAAAAGGTATGGGATGAAGTTGTATTATTTAAAGTATCAGAACTCTGGTTATGATTCATTTACTTAATCGAGGACTACATTTGTCTTTCAAATATGATTACAGGTTTACACTTTCTGCAGGTGGAATTATTTACTCCAGGATCAAACAGAAGATACCTACTGATCAAAAGTAGAAAATAAAAGATATGGCTGGGAAAAAAATAATCCTCTCTAACAAATCCATTAGAGACAACAAATCCATTGAACAGCATCGTTTACAGAATCAATCTCATAATTTTCTCTTTAAGCAGATTTTCAAAGTTTTCAAAATATAGCTAGCTCTGTAATTTAAGTCCCACAGCAGTGGTGCTGAGTTAATTTTCTAATTTCTTAGTATGAGAGTCAATCTGCATAATCAGTTTCCGAAACAATGGTATATATTTCCCCTGTTAAATATCTGCTTAAAGGAGAGAGTATTCTTTGATCTGTGACTTACAACAGGGAAAGATAACGAAGCTAAATACAATGGGTTCAAATCAACACATTTTTTAAAAAATTATTTAAATTCAATTTAATTAGCATATACTGTATTATTAGTTTCAGAGGTGACATTTAGTGATTCATCAGTTGCATATTACATGAAGTGTCCTCCTTAATTCCCATCACCCAGTTACGCCATCCCCCACCAACCTCCCCTCCTGCAACCCTCAGTTTGTTTCCTATGGATGGTACTAGAGGGTATTTTGCTAAGTGAACTAAATCAGTCAGAGAAAAACAAATATCATATGTTTTCACTTATATGTGGAATTTAAGAAACAAAACAGATGAACAAAAGGGAAGGGAAGGTACAACAAAACAAGATTGAGAACACAGAGGGAGGCAAAGCAAAACATATTTAAGAGCATCTAAATTGTGCTGAGTCCAAGCACTAGCTGTGTGGTAGTTAATATGCTAACAGTGGCTACTAGTTTGTAAATAATAAAATTAAAGCGACTTCATTTTTTTTATTTATTTGATTTTAAGATTTTATTTATTTATTTGACAGAGAAAGAGATCACAAGTAGGTATAGAGACAGGCAGAGAGAAGGGGGGCGGGAAGCAAGCTCTCTGCTGAGCAGAGAGCCTAATGTGGGGCTGGATCCCAGGACCTGAGATCATGACCGGAGCTGAAGGCAGAGGCTTAACACACTGAGCCACCCAGGCACCCCTAAAGCAACTTTAAATAGTTGAAATTAATAATGTGAATACAGGGGACGCCTGGGTGGCTCAGTCGGTTAAGCCTCTGCCTTCAGCTCAGGTCATGATCCCAGGGTCCTGGGATCAAGTCCTGCTTGGGATCAAGTCCCCGCATCAGGCTCCTTGCTCGGCAGGGAGCCTGCTTCTCTCTCCACCTCTGCCTGCTTGTGCGCTCTCTCTCTCTCTCTCTCTCTCTCTGATAAATAAATAAATAAAATCTTAAAAAAATAATAATAATGTGAATACAGAATATGTAGGTAAAAAAGAAGCAAGGATTTATGTTCATAGTATAGAGTTGGGAAGGTGGCTAACCAGGAAATGCATTTATATACATTCCTCGGATAGATAAAGTAAAACTAGCCCTCCTAAAAGAAACAGCTTTTTGCAAAATATTGTGTTTTCATGGAAATGTAAAAAATACAGTACATATCAATACAGTTGGCAGTTGGGAATAGATTGTCAGAACACTGGCTTTTGTGTGTCCCCTATAGACAGACAATGGGTCCTTACATAAGGGTTTCAAGGGAGAACCATGATTAGGTTTCCTTCTTAGTGAGAAGACTTAGGCATTAGACTGGAAACAGATCTGAGATGGTGAGGAGCTGAGCAAGAAGAGTGGCCATGGATTCAGAGACCCTCCAAAGGACATGCATAAGAGGGTAAGTCATTAAGGGAAATTTGGATACAATTTTCAGTGATAGTCTGTTTTTTTGTGTGTTTGTTGTTTCAATTTCTTTTCCTGGTCATTTTAAATGCTCTTAGAGTGATATGCCCGAGAAATGCCCCCTACCCCCCACTTATAGTGTCCTCATTTCAGATCTGAGAGTAAAAGCATCTGGAAATCCTTCCCAGATAGCTGTAATATTCTGTGTTAAAGGAACATTTCTAATCATCAGTGTTTCTGATGTGCTGTGTAAACATTCCCATGAGACTTCTGCAAACAACTGTGTTCCATTGTGGGTATACATTTGTAGATATCCTAAGATATTTACCCACTGACTCATAATTTTTTATCCCATAATAATGGAAGCCCTGTACGTGCATTGAAAGAAATTAACCATTACTCTGTTGGCCCATCACTCTTCCCCACTGGAATGTTAGGTGATCTTTCAAAATACAAGTTAACCCAAATACTGGAAATTTATTATATTCTAAGGCAGAGGAGCTGAAACAAATACAAGTTGGGCTTTTATCTTCGAGTTTGAGTTCAGTATCCTGAATACAGGGCTGGTCACATGGTAGAGGGTCAGCACATGCTTAACTGAACTGAACAGACTGGAAGAACTTAGTATTTTTCACATGTGAGAAGACTTTTTTATTTTTTTTATTTTATTTTTTTTTACTTTATTTAAGCTTTATTTAAACATATAATGTAACCCCACCACCCTCACCCAACCCCTCTTCCCCCCACCCCCCCCCCAGTTTGTTTTATGACATTAAGAGTCTCTTTTGGTTTTTCTCCCTCCCGATCCCATCTTCTTTCATTTTTACTTTTCCTACCACCTTAACTCCCACCCCCGTTGCATCTCCACTTCCTCATATCAGGGAGATCATGTGGTAGTTGTCTTTCTCCAGTTGACTTATTTCGCTAAGCATAATACGCTCTAGTTCCATCCATGTCGTCGCAAATGGTAAGATTTCATTTCTTTTGATGGCTGCATAGTATTCCATCATATATATATACCACATCTTCTTTATCCATTCATCTGTTGATGGACATCTAGGTTCTTTCCATAACTTGGCTATTGTGGACATTGCTGCTATAAACATTCGGGTACACGTGCCCCTTTGGAGACTTTTTTATTATACCAACTAGAAGGCCTTGATTTCTTCCACAAATTGGCCGAAAGCTATTTCTGTTCTGTTTGTATCATTGTCTCCCTGAACTTAAGTTATTAAGCTCTGATCATTAATTTAGTAAACTTCATGGGGAACAGTGTGGTCACAGTGAAGTATATCGTAGTATATCATCTGTATTTCATACAGGAGTATGAAGATCAGAATTTGTACTTGAGCTTATCTGGGACTTGGGTTAAGTCACTGGCTTTTCTGTTCCTTATGTTTGCCATTTAGATATGTCATTTCCAACTATGAGCTACTTTTTATCTAGGAGTTTCTGTAAAAGGTAAAGTGGTTGTTGGTAAGGTCCTTTGAGATTATTTGAGGAAAAGGTCTGATCTGTAACATGTGATAGCTTATTGTTTTCTTAAATCAGAGTCAAGTGGAAGGTTCTAGTTCAAGAAATTATTAACAAGATAGTACTCAGAAAGACTCAAAGAGTAAATGTCCAGGGAGTGATATGCACGAAAAATATGCACAAATGATATGCCTCCTGACCCCCCACTTTTCATTTTTGTAGGCAGCCATGAAAAAAAAAACAGCTTTAACAAGAAAATCTACCTTAAAAATTGTTACTTTTGTAAAACAATGGAGTTTCATCTAAATTACTAAGAAAGCCATCAGAAAGTTGAGTTTTTGGAAATGATAAACATTAAACACTGAAGATTAATTTCTTTCGTCCATTTTGCATTTTTTTCCCTCAAAACCACAGCAAAGATAAGCTTTATATTTTAAATTTTTGTTGAAGTCTCTTTTTACAAAGATATTCTTATTTCAGATTGCTCTTGAGATATTAGTTTAATTGCATCAAATAATTGAACTGTTTTACATACACAAATAACATGTTGTTATTTGGCTGGGTTGTGGCTTCCATCCTTTGTTGAAAAAAAATTAATTGTAATCTAACTGAAACAAAGATTAGATAAATTAATGTTAGTTCCAAGTATTAAAATCAAGGCATTGTTAATATTTTCTAGATCAAATATTAGTAGCCCTACTAAATATTCATTAATTTTCAGAAACCTAATATATCTAGAAATTCATTGCACTGTTTCCCATCCCTCCCTATTCCACCACTGTATCCACTGTTGTATTTACTATCACTAACAATAGAGTTTTGGTTGGCTACCTACTTCTTATGTCACTCTGCAAGACTGGCTGTTGTGCTTCCTTTGTAAAATGCAAGGAAATTAAGAGCTCAAGAAAAGAGAAAGGAGTAAGATTTGCTCCAGCTAATAGCATTCTGTGTTGTTGGGTTATATTCTAGAATTGCTGCCTGTCCTCAAATTCTTTTCAGCTAAAATTTGCCCAAGTAGAGAAGACAATGGCTAAACTATTGATTTTATTTGTCACATGAATGTTTGTCTTATTATCCCTAATATCCAATGTTATAAATCATCTATGGTGCCTAATACAGATCCAGGCACTGGGGTAAAATTTGTAAAACATTATCAGTGGTGACACAGTGGTTATGATGAAGATGAGCTTCTATCATAAAAAGTTTCCAGCAAGAATTTAGTACATTTATCAAATACTCCTAGAAAATGAGCATGCACCAAAGGATTTCACACGTTACTGAAAAATGAGTCTGGGGTAGAAATGGTGGTATAAATTGCAGTGTAATGTGATATAACGTAAATATGAATTTTACAGTTTATCATTTGACTTTTGGCTGCTGTTACTGAATATTTAAGTGTCCTCTGGGTGCCTGCAAATTGCAAAGCTTCAAAAATGGAATGTGGTGAGTAGTCCTTTTTGTTTAAATAGCCTGCCACAATAACTCACCTGCCATCAACAAAATGGGCCTGCAGATGAAAAAATGGTAGCATCTGGAAGCCAGTTGATAATGTGTTTTTGGACTTTGGATAGGCTGCTTATTTTGAAGAGCTGCTGCCAATATCTCTTCCCACCACCAAGCTGTCAGGAGCATTTTGTAGTCGTGCTTAGTGTAGTGCATTTATGGATATGTTTGCCTGGTTGTTTGAATGATGAGATCACAAGCCTGTGTGTCACTTGAATAAGAAAGCTGGAAAACAGTCTTGCCTTGCTAGGTGTTCAATAACTTAATGGTTAGGGAATTTGGGGCGGGGAGAAAAAATGGAGGAAGAAGGAAGGGAAGGAGAGAGGAAGATACTGCCTGACTATGAATCAGACTTCCTTGACTACAATAAATCCAGATTATCATTCTACAGCAGTGTTATGAAGTAGAAATAAATACAAACCATATATGTAATGACCAATTTTCTGGTAGTCACATTTAAAAAGTAAAACCAAATGGGTGCTATTTGTAATACTACATTTTAGTTAATCCATACTTGTACCATTTTCAACGTGTAATCAATAAAAAACTACCCATGACATATTTTACCTATATTTTGTACTGTGTCCATGATCTGGTGTGTATCTTACATTTGACCACATCTCAACTCAGGGTAATCACATTTCAAGCACCTAATTGCTTTATGTGTCCAGTGGCCACTATACTGGACACTGCAAGTCCCTATTTCCCTATAAGATCAGGCTAAAGCCAATCCCCAAAGAAGAATGCATCATTTTTTTTAACTTCTACTCCTGTCCTATCCTGCTTTTCTCACACAGTTCTCCCCCAAAACATCATTTGTACAACATTCCTCATCTCGGACTTTGCTTCAAGGGAAATTGACCTAAGCTAGTGCTTAATAAAAGTCTGTAGTGAAAAAAAGGGCCATATGTACCCCGATGTTCATAGCAGCAATGTCTACAATAACCAAACTGTGGAAAGAGCTGAGATGTCAGACGAATGGATAAAGAAGATATGGTCCATATATACAATGGAATATTACTCAGCCATCAGAAAAGACTAATACACAATGTTTGCATCAACATGGATGGGACTGGAGGAAGTTATGCTGAATGAAATAAGTCAAGCAGAGAAAGTCATTACCATATGGTTTCACTTACTTGTGGGGCATAAGGAACAACACAGAGGACATGGGGAGATGGAGAGGAGAAGTAAGTTGGGGGAAATAGGACGCAGAAACGAACCATGAGAGACTGTGGACTCTGAGAAATAAACTGAGGGTTTTAGAAGGGGGGGCGGGTGATCCTGGTGGTGGGTATTAAGGAGGGCATGTACTGCATGGAGCACTGGGTGTGGTGCATAAGCAATGAATCTTAGAACACTGCATCAAAAACTAATGATGTATTTTATGGTGACTAACATAACACAATAAAAAAAAAAGTCTGTGGTTCTTAATGATGAATCCTCCAGATTTCTTCTTGATATGGCCTCATACTTGTCATAACTCCTGTCTCCCTTCTCCTCAAATTCTACTCATCTCTTTCCATTTCCACTTGAATTGGAGAACACAATGGTGTTCTTTAGGAACCTCCATAGTCAGCCTCAGCACCTCTCCCTCTCCATTGAAAAGGACACACCGAATCACATGGTAAGGTAACCAACATTGATAACAATGGATTTGGACTTTATTTTCCAATATGGAACTAACTTTTGTGCAAGGTGTTCATAACACTTCTATCGCTAGAATGGGTTCTGCCTGTTTGTAATTTCTCCAAATGCAATCCCAGGGTAAGTAAGAGTGTTCAGTGTGAATGATAAGTACACTGAGGTAAAATGTCAAAACAGAAACCCTTTTTTAAAAGACTAGTGTCGGGACGCCTGGGTGGCTCAGTTGGTTAAGCAGCTGCCTTCAGCTCAGGTCATGATCCCAGCGTCCTGGGATCGAGTCCCACATCGGGGTCCTTGCTCGGCAGGGAGCCTGCTTCTCCCTCTGCCTCTGCCTGCTGCTCTGTCTGCCTGTGCTCGCTCCTGCTCTCTCTCTGACAAATAAATAAATAAATAAAATCTTTTTTTAAAAAAATAAATAAATAAAAGACTAGTGTCAAAAGGAGAATGGGATTTTGACAATTCCCTGTGAGATGTATTTGAATATGTCCTTTACTTTATTCCTTTTTTAATATCACTCACTCATTCCACTAAGAGAAACAGCAAAGCATTTAGTTCCTCTCATCATTTGGGAGCAAAGCAAAAGACCTTACAAGCATTCCTGTTTTTACGTAGCCCAAGCATAGTGATGGGTAGATTGCTAACTGTTCCCAAGATGGCAGAAAATTGGCTAACAAAGAAAAGTGTTATGTATCCTCAGATTGACTCAAAGATAACATTGAAGCTGTCTGTCTGTCAAGCAGCTATTATTGACTTTTTTTTTTTTTTTTTTTTGCTGGCTTTTTGTTTGTTTGTTTGTTTTTTAAGACTTGAGCAGAAGCAAACTGGCAAGCTGCAAACCTGCTGACTGGCCAGTGGTAAGAACATTGATGACATTTTAAAATCCGTTCAGTTCAGGGGCGCCTGGGTGGCTCAGTGGGTTAAGCCTCTGCCTTCGGCTCAGGTCATGATCTCAGGGTCCTGGGATTGAGCCCCGCATCGGGCTCTCTGCTCGGCGGGGAGCCTGCTTCTCTCTCTCTCCCTCTGCCTGCCTCTCTGCCTACTTGTGATCTCTGTCCGTCATAAACAAATAAAATCTTAAAAAAAAAAAATCCGTTCAGTTCAAAAGAAGTTGAAAGTAGAAAGAAAACTTCACAATTTGTGAATTAAGCTTCAAACAGTTCTACAATTTGTTTTCATTCATTTGAACTCATGGTGATCTCAAGTGCACTTTTTCTAAGGAATTCTTCAGACTCAGTCATAATTAGGAGGAACAGGTTGGTGAATGCAAATCTTTGTTTATTTCATCAGTGAAGATAATCAATTGAAATAGGGGATAAAAAAAGATAATACTGAAAGAAAAAGAAAAAAGTAAACTATATCAAAGTAAACCAAATTGTTAAGGGAGAGGTAGAATATCATTATGGATGAGTGTCTCAATCCAGTCAGACAGCTATAACAAGACACAATAAACTGGGTAATTTATAAATGACAGAAATTTATTTCTCATAGTTCTGGAGCCTGGGGAGTCCGAAATCAAGACACCAACAGACTTGGTGTCTGGTGAAATTCTATTTCCTTGTTCATAAATGGCCAGCAGTCTTCTCCCTGTGCCCTCATGTGGCAGAAAGGTAAAGGAAGCTCTCTGGGGTCTCTTTTATAAGTGAGCTAATCCCATTCATGAGGGTTCTGTTCTCCTGACTTAGTAATCAACTCACAAAAGCCCCACATCTTAATACCATCACGTGCAGGATTAGTTTTCAACATGTGAATTTGGGGGTGGGGTTGGGGCGGGGCCCATGTACAAATCCTCAGTCAATTGCAACAAATATCAGACTTGGAGTTAGAAAATTGGAGTTATATTCCTAACATCTGACCTTGCTTGAAAACACTGAACCTCTTGGAGCCAGTGTTTATCTGTAAGTGGGAAGACTAGACTGATTATTTAGGTTCCCACCAGTATGGTAGTTCTCTGATTCCAAGTCAGCTTGTCCAAAGATGCTTGATGTGCTTGCATCTTTGATGCAAAGCTTTGAAAGCTTGATGCTTTGCCCTAACTGGAGGTATATTCCTGAGTCAACAGGGATGGTGGAAAGAGTTTTGAGAACAGATAAATTCAAGTTTAAATTCTATACCTACCACTTATCTATATGAACTTGAGCAAAGTACTGGCTCATCTAGAAACCAGAGATAATAATACCTACTTCCCAGAGTTTTGATGACGTCCTTGAACAATGTCTGGAACAAAATAGGCTTGGGAGGGTGGGGTGGGGAAAGCTTCCTTTTCTTTTCGGTTATTGGGAGGCCATTTTCTTGACACATCTCCCCTGTATGCGAGAAAATAGTTTTTCACAGGAAACTGGTTTCTTCCTTAGCCTGTGCAAAGCAGTATGGGTGATAGAGAGGCATCTGGGACTCAGTCCCCTTCCAGAAACAACTTGTGATGCCCAAGGGGATGCCATTCCACATTAACCATCTCCCCAGAAGGCCAGCGGAACCTAAGAGGACCAGGTGGCTGTTGAAGTAAATAAGCAGACTGATACAAAGAAGTGTTTCCTAAGATTCAAATTTACAACAGATCTAGAGAAATAATATAGGACATTATAGGAAAGGGGTAGGAGAGAAAGGGAAACTGACCTATGGATCTGTCTGACTCTTGGCCAGGGCACCAGTGACTTTCAGTAAGCCTGGCATTTTGATCCACTGCAGAAGGAAGGATTTGGGACTTTTCCACAGCAAATTGCAAAAAGAATACTGCTTTATATTTCTCGTAATATAAAATAAAGCGCTACTGGCATTGTAGTTCATCTTCTCTGGTGCTTTCTCAGTGGATGATAAGCAGACCAGGTTGTGATAGTGATATATTTTTGCATGACTTTTCTGAATAAATAAAGATATTTAGTATGTCAAATCATCATTATATCTAATATCTCCTGTTTAACGTGTCCAGGAACGTAATTTTTGATTTGAGCAATTTGCATATGCATATTGTCTCATTATCTTAATACAATACTGTTTAGGAAGACTGATTCCTAAACACATGATGGGAATACAATTACCCTGATGAGCTCTGGTTTAAATCATCAGAAAACTTTCTAAATGTGTGTACATTTTGGATTATATAAATTCATCATTAAAACAAGAATTAAGGATTTAGCCGAAAGGTTGTATGGCACTTTTTTTTTCCTTTTTTTTTTTTTTTCCTTTTTTACATGTATACCAAGGTGTTCCCTATTAACTGTGAGTTATGTCTAGACTACTAATACCCTGGCAGAGAAGGGAAAGGAAAGCAAAAGAAACCTGGTATTTAGGAGAATCACATCAAGTCAAAGAGAGGTTAAACCTTTTTTTTTTTAAAGAAAATTAGATTTTTACCAAACCTATAAATACTGAATAAAATTTAGAAATCTTTAATAAAATTTGTTTGCATGAATAATACCATTTTTATTTTATTTATTTTATGTTTTTTGAAGAACTCCATTTTAAATATGAGTGTTAGCTTCGATATTTCATGTGTATTATAAACTGTTTGAGAATAATAATCAGTACAGACTAAAGGAACACAGATAATCTGTCATGCTACATAATCATTCATTCATATATTCATTCATTCAAGAAAACATTTACTGACCACATGCTATGTGCCAGGCATACAGCCAAAAGCCAAGAGTATAGCAGTAGCGATGACAGAACCTGTGTCACCAGGAACCATCAGCTTAGTAGAACAGAGATGAATGAGCAATTACCATTGACTTTTGTGTGGCTCAAAGCTGAGAGCAAGACCACTCTGAAAAGCATAGCACTCCCATGGTCATAATTAATATGTCTTGTTCCTCCTCCCAAATGCAAGCAGATTTGGGTTTTAAAACATTTTTATGTTCAGAAAGACATGAATATGCTGTACTCTCGCTGAGATTTGCATCTTATACAATATTTTGTTCTAGCTAGTGTTCTTTCTATTCTATAAAAATACCAATGAATTCAAAGGAAGAGAGGAAGAGAAGAAATGGGGACAGGAGGAGGAAGAATCATTCTACTATTGCATAGTTGCAATGTATGAACTCTGGAGTCAGAAACATCTAGGATTTAATTCCCTGTCCTCCATTTCTGGTTATGTGACTTCAAAGAAAAATTATTTCAGCTTTCAGAGACTCATTTCCTTTTTCATACTATGAGGGAGGAGATACCTATGCCACAGAGTGACCAAAAGGATTAGAAAATGTATTATGTGCATGAATATTGGCAGGGAATATAATACTGAAATACCATGGATGCAGGAGTCCTACACCAAAAAAAGGTATAATTCAGCAGATGTATCAGCATTTGACTGCTTAGACCACTGAACTGACTCAGAGTTCCAAAAGCTCTCCCTTTGAAAAACCTTCTTGGACCTCTTCATCTACCCAAATTCTACTGAAATTTCAAAGGCCCCCACTTAGCTCCATTCCCTCGTGGAAGATGTTCTTTCATACCCCAGCCCTTCTTTTTTTTTTTTAGATTTTATGTATTTATTTAACACAGAGAGATCACAAGTAGGCAGAGAGGCAGGCAGAGAGAGAGGGGGAAGTAGGCTTCCTGCTGTGCAGAGAGCCCGATGTGGGGCTCGATCCCAGGACCCTGGGATCATGACCTGAGCCGAAGGCAGAGGCTTAACCCACTGAGCCACCCAGGTGTCCCACCCCAGCCCTTCTTGAGCTGTTCTCTGAACAATCCTAAAGCATCAGCATTTGAAAGATGAATAAATTTGAAGGCAGGGTATTTAAAGTGATGATCTTAATAGAAGAAACAAAAGCTCTGACCAACATTTGCTAACAGAGTGTTGTCATCAGCCTCTTTGAGTCTTGTTTTTTTCATCTTGGAGCAAGAGTAGAACTCCCTATGAGTAGTCAGTGAACAATGAAATGTCTAACATAAACATGAGGGCCTAGAATATGAATCATGCAGATTCTGGTTTACTCTCTGTGCCAGGTTCCTAAGGCTAACGTAACAAATGACTGTAAACTGGGTGGCTTAAAACAATGGAAGTTTATCCTATGACAGTTCAGGGGCCAGAAATCCAAAAATCAAGGTGTCAGCAGTATTGGTTCCATCTGGAGGTTCTGAGGGAGAATCTGTTCAATGCCACCATCCTAGCTTCTGATGATCACCAGCAATTTTTATCATTCTTGACATAGGTTGTAGCTGCATCACTCTGTTCTTTATCTCTGTCTTCACGTGGCCTTCTTCCTTGTGGGTATTCTCTGGATTTCTGTTTCCAAATCTCCTCCTTTCTCTTATAAAGATGCCAGTTGTTGGATATTTAGGACTGTGGTATGACCACATTTTAATTTAGATAATTATATCTGCAAAGGCCCTATTTCCAAATAATGTCACAATTTAGGACTCCTAGTGGACATGAATTTGGGGGTGGGGCCACTATCTCACTCAGTAGATTTTAATTCTATTCTGGTACCCCCCCCAATAGCATCTTATATAATGCTGAGCATATTGGAGCTACTGAACAGGTAGTATTTAAGTGATAATGAGCCTAAGCTTTTCCAAGAAAGCTTCAAATGTACTATCTGAAAAATTCATACACAAAAAAATTATTAACACAGCAAGACTGAAAGTGTTTTTTAGAACCCATATTAGTGATGACTAAGTAATAGCATAAATGTAAGAGGCAGGAACACTTCCTGCTTAAAGGACAGACCAAGGCCAGTGTTTTCTTTATACTGTGAAAATGTGTCTAAAAGCTAGAATTGTACCCACATGTAAGCAGGAATAATTTTTCAAATGAATTAGATCTTTTTACTCGCATCTCAATACCCATATTTCAGTGGAGCTGTGTGTGCTCTTTGCCTACTTTTTTGTCAGTGTCCTTTCTAAAGTTGGGAGTTGCGAACTAAGAGGACTGAGTTAATCCTAGGATCTTTTCCATCTGAGATAATAGGTCCAGCTAGCCTTTTATTTTACCATTACACTTTCTCTTGTGAGGATGTAGGAGCTTTTGAATGTCTAACCCTTTTTGGGATTTGCAAAGATATGCTTTTGGCAAAGTGACCTTTGCAGAAGTGGTTTGGGATTTAACACTCCCTCTCCCACTTATTTTATAACTCACCACCTCTATTTCTTAATATTATAGCAGAATATCCTAATATAAACATTTAAAACAACATACACAGAAAATTACAATATGTTGTGATTAAGGGTGTATTACTAAATAAAAAATTCAGCCTGAAAACTTACTCTAGCAAGGCATCCATGGATGTTACTTAAATGGGGGTATACGACCATCTTTGGGGATTACTGATAGAGTTCATGTTTTTACTTCGGGATAAACTCTATAGTCCTGGGGCGCTTGGGTGACTTAGAAGGTTAAGCATCCGCCTTCGGCTCAGGTCATGTTCCCAGGGTCCTGGGGTTGAGCCCTGTCTTCTGGTTCCCTGCTCAATCAGTTTTTAACGATTTTATTTATTTATTTATTTATTTATTTATTTGAGAGAGAGAGAGAGAGAGAGACAACAGTGTGCTCCCGAAAGAGAGGGAGCACGAGCTGGAGGGAGGGGCAGAGGGAGAGGGAGAGTAGGCTCTCCACTGGGCAGGGAGCCAGAAGCCAGGGCTCCATCCCAGGACCCTGAGACCATGACTTGCGCCAAAGGCAGATGCTAAACTGAGCCAACCAGGTGCCATCCAGGAGCCCCAAATAAATAAAATCTCTCATAAAAAATAAAACCAAAAACTATAGCCTTTGGTATGCCGAGCAAGGGCTTTCAGAATCTATTTCTACTTTTCCCCTTATCCACCTGTCTTCACTTACTATGACTCTGCCGTAATTATTCATCCCTGAAAACTAATGAACCCTGAGCATTCTTTGAATATACTAAGCTTCCGGACTTCTATGTCTCTGAGCATACCAATTTTCTTAACTGGAATATCTTCTTTCTCTTTGGGTTATACGTTGTGTGTAGTTAAAGATGTATGTGTCACAATTATAGTACTGTGTCTCTTCTTAAGTACACAGAATTAGGTTAATTATAATTGTTGATTATAAACAAAAATAGAGTCTTTATTATCTCATTGAATGAGGCAGGTGGCTTCCAAAAGTGGAACGAAGCGGGGACGCCTGGGTGGCTCAGTTGGTTAAGCGGCTGCCTTCGGCTCGGGTCATGATCCCAGCATCCTGGGATCGAGTCCCACATCGAGCTCCTTGCTCAGCAGGGAGCCTGCTTCTCCCTCTGCCTCTGCCTGCCACTCTGTCTGCCTGTGCTCGTTTGCTCTCTCTCCCTCTCTCTCTGACAAATAAATAAAGAAAGAAAATCTTTAAAAAAAAAAGCGGAACGAAGAGAAGGACTCCAGCTCTGCTCTTCTGCCATTCTCCTGTGTTGTCTGCATCCTCAGAGTGTAGACCTTCCAGGAAGTACATCCAGGCATGGGTGGCAGAAAAAGTTAGTCACTTTTGTCTTGTGGTTCTTTTCTAGGAGAGAAAAGAAAACTTTCCCAGAGCCCACAGCAAACACCCTGATTCATAGGACCGTGCCTTATGTTCCTAGTTCCTGAACCAGATATATTAGGTTTTTGGGATTCACACAATCTAATTATCTGAGGTGAATAGATGTTGAGGTTCCACCACTTTATTAGGTTGAATGCCACAACACTCTGGAAATGAGGACAGAGGAAACTGATGTTTGTCATAACCTTTAAATTTCAAAATCCAGGCCCAAGGATACTTTATGGTGTTGTGCACCCAGGTCCTCATTGTGGGGGAGAAAACAAAGTCTTCCTTTGATGTTTCCATATACTAATTATATGATATTCATCAACTAACTTTGCTCCTCTGGAAACGTATACACTTGTGTTTATAATAAATAATTTTGGTAAAAAATTATGCTCTCTATGGGTTTTGTGTGTATTGACTATGATTTTTACATCTGTATCTATATTAAAGTTAAAACTTAAGTGCATTTACAATGCTATAAAAATATACATAGTAGTTTAAGTAAAGCTGGATAAATAAGAGGGATAAAATACTATGTTTAAGATGGGACTGATGAAGTGGTTCAGCAGTTCCCATCTCTTATTTGCTATTCCTTCAGTCTCCATCCACACTACTTATGGGCTTGCAAAGCTGTCACTTGGCCATTGTCCATTATCAGAGATGTACCAAAAATCTTTCTGTAGTAATTGAAATGTTCTATTGCTATGCTATCCAATATGGTAGCAACTACCCAAATGCCCATTGAGCATTTGGAATGTGGCTAGTGTGACTAAAAAATGGAATATTTAACTTTATTTCATTTGAAGAAACATATGGCACTAGGCTTTACTATATTGGACAGTCAGGTCTATAGTCTCAATTCCTACCTTGCCTCTCTTCATACCATCTACTTCAGGTATAACCAACCATTTATGCCAAGCCATTTCATGTCTAATGTAACTTTGTCATCATCTTTCCCTTGTCTGCAATGTCCTTCCCTTTTTATCTACCGGATAAACTTGCTCCCGTTTTTATTTTTTTATTTTTATTTTGTATGACTTTTAATTTATTTGACAGAGAGCAACACAGCGAGAGAGGGAACACAAGCAGGGAAGAGAGGGAGAAGCAGGCTTCTCTCTGAGCAGGGAGCCCAATGCGGGGGTCGATCCTAGGACCCTGGGATCATGACTTGAGCCGAAGGCAGACACTTAATGACTGAGCCACCCAGGTGCTCCTGCTCCTATTTTTAAATCAAATTTTCATTTCCAATTAACCTATTCATCCTTAATTGCTCCTCCCTTTGAAGTTCCATGATAGTGTGCATCACTATTATACTGTTTAAAATAATTTTAGGTGGAACTATTATGTCATTGCTCATTGTTCCTCATCTCAATGTGTTTGCAAATAAACTTAGCTTTAGGGGTGTATTTTTTATAGTACTATAATTTTCATAAGATTCATTGATATTGTGACAAAGAAGTGTCAGTATATCATTATAGGGATTATAAATTTGCTATCTGGGAATCCATGGAGACAGTGGAAATAGTTCTGTGAAATTAATTGGTAATATCAAATTCACCTAAATTGGGTTAATGAAAAATAAAAACAAAGTCAAATTGACTATTGCTATTATAACTATAAGGGACAAAATTTCTAGAGAAGAAGCATGAAACACAGCTCATTAGTAAGAAATACTATATAAAATTGTCCAATGAGAAATACCCAAACAATGTTATAGACTATACAGTTAATGCTGAAATATGCTGAGAAGATTACTGAATCCATTTCAATTTCAGCATTAGTTAGTGAGGTAGTTGGCATAATGAAAACCGGGAAAATGTGATTCTCATCTCACCTCTTAAATTTGCAGGCTCTGTGACCTCGGGTGTTAGAAATTAGAAGAGCATAAGGATCCTTCATACTGAGAAGACACTTTGAGACCAAAAACTGGTGGAAGCCACCCCATAATGTTTACACAGAGTTTTATTCAGAGTAACTTACTGACAAGGGGGAATTGAGCTGGTGAATGCTCCAGATGCACCCCCCATTCTCTGTCAAATCCTGGCCTTAATCCCCAGCTTTTATGGAGCAAAGTGCATGGTGGTGAGGTCACTGGGTAGTTATCTAAAGTGGTGCCATCTGTGCACTACCTTCAGGAAGATCAGAACAAGGTTTCCCACATTTTGGTCAGAGCATACATTAAGCTTCATGAGGCTCAGCACACGTGGCCCCCACAGAGGTCATTGGGCAGGCATGAACAAGAGGGAGGGCCAAAGGTGGAGCTATCATTGTCAGCAATCCTATGTCGAGAATGTTCCTTAACTATTCTGAAGTTTTCCCAACTACAAAATTACCTGGCTCACATACAATTGCATGAGGTAATGCATGTGAGATGTATTCTATAAACTGTATTATAAAGCCATTGTCATTATAGTGATGATTGTTATTATTATTATTTCCTGGTCAATCTATTTAA